>JAQGAO010006902.1:0-11809 GCA_034697705.1 Ommatoiulus sabulosus | reverse complement strand
GGGGAGGAACAGACTTTTTATTCACGCTGTATAGGCAAGTACAGTATGTATATATGTATTTAGCGTTTGCAGCTTTTTAGACTTTTGTATTACATATCTTACGTAGTTCGTCCACATAAAGCTGCCAAATGCAACGGCATCTGCTCTTCTTCGTTCTTCAAGTCTATTTGGGTCCCCTGCTCAAGCAGCGTCTGAAAGATTACAAGAATCATCAGCTAATTGCATCATTTTACGCAATTTGAAAACAAGCCCAGAAATACCACGATAGAATTTAATCAGACCTGCATTATAGTCAAATGACCTTTCTTGGCCGCCAGGTGCAATGGGCTGTTTCCGTAACGATCAGCGCGATCTAAAAGATAGTGAGAGCGAGGGTCTTGAAGGAGAGCCTGGGAAATGTGCAAAGCAATGTTAACATTTTTGACATTTCAACGTACAAACATTCACACACTGCAACTGACCATTAATGCATCATGCTTGTTCTGTTGCGCTGTCCAATAAATGGCAGTCTTGTCATCTTTGTCGACAGCGTTAATATCTGCACCTCCTTTGAGCAGGCATTCGATTGCTTCCACATGACCATGGCTAGCGGCCAATAGCAGAGGAGTGCAATTATCCTTATCGCGCTGCTCCATATTTGCACCACTGAATGAAGAAATTAAAAAATAAATCAGCGAACAATTTCTACAATTTAAAATACCAAAAAAATCAAGATAATTAACTTTCAAGTTATATGAACAAAGGTCATGCATAAATAGAAAAACTCTAAACTTCACTAACTGTTTAATAAGGTGCTTGATGATGCAAGGGTGGTTAAATTCGGTCGCTCTATGCAAAGGGGTTTCATTGCTTGCATTTAGACAATCTATCTTTTCCGCTTTCTCCAAAAGGATCAACAGGATCTCTTCATCGCCCGAGACAGCCGCCAGGTGGAGAGGATATACGAAGTTGTTGCGTGACACGTTTACTTCAGCGCCCTTCGACAGGAGGTATTTTGAGATTTCTAAATATCTGTTTTCGACTGCCAGATGGAGTGCTGTGTTTTGCTCATTGTCCCGGTCGTTTATCAACTTAAAATAATAAAAAAATGTTTGGGATGTGTCAGTTTTGTCCGCCTTTTTTAAAACTTTCAAAAAATTTAGATTTCAAATTTTAGGTCTTCCAGTAACTTGAGAACCAACCTCGACAACCATGTTTACGCCACCTCGGTTCTCAGCCTCCTCAATTAGCATCTTCACGATATGAAAGTTTCCTTCCCTAGACGCGCGGTGGAGCGGTGTTGCCAAATTTTCGTCACAACAGCGCAGGTTGGCCCCAGCGTTAAGCAAAAGTCGTACAATTTCTTTGTTGCCGTGAACTGCAGCTAAATGCAGGGGCGTTGTGTCATCAGTGTCACGAGCCTGGTAATGTGAATGAGAAAATTAATCACACGTATGGCGAATTCTATCAAGATAACTACCCCAGGTTGTGTAAATAGTGTTCAGCAATGTTTGGTAATAACTATATTTCTTACTTTTATGGCTTTAATTGTTACTATTTAGTTACTTATCTTGTTTAGACCTACTGTAAATAGAATAAACGCCTAAACTTTTCATATAAACTTAAGAGGGCTTTTGCTAAATTACTAAATTCATTAGCTGGGGGTTATCAACATTTTTATATCACAGACTTAATCACCTCTACATTTATTCCATCACATAGCAATAGATCCCGTGTCGCAATTGTGTTTCCTCTCATGGCCGCATAATGGAGCGGCGTAAGTCCGTAGTTGTCGCTGCTGTTCACTTCTGCTTCGTGCGACACCAAATACAAGACGATGGTTTCACAAGGCTTCAGAATGGAATTTGGGGAGAAACCAGAATCAGAGAAATAGCCACTGGAATAACGCTGAAGACTCATCCTTAAAGAGGGCTGTAGAAAAAATGTTAGAAGGATTAAATCTAATTTTGTTAACAAATTTAGCAAAAAAATCAAACGTTTGAAAGCATTTTCATAATGGCTGCATTATTTATCGCATTATATTATTCGACCCAAGGAGCTCAAATAATGAGAGTAAATGTAATCATTGCACAATGAACTAACCTAAGTACATGTAAATGCATGATGAAAATAAGTAAACGACAAAAAAATATTTCTAAGTGAAATAATGGCGAAGTTAATTAAAAATTAATCTTTTATCAAATATTTTATAATAGCAAATGAATAATATATTTCTGCATTTATTAATCTGAGAATTTACAACTACATTGAATAATTGTTTGTGTTGACTCGAAATTCGAATTGAACAATTAACATTCTAATAATTCAACCAGAATTCAATTTGAAATGTTCAGAAAACGTTTTGCATTGGGATTACTAGAGTGGGGTTGTTTTTCAGTCATTCGGTATTTTGAGGGACAGATGCATGACGACAACTATGGAAATTTCATTGTAACAATAAAATAAAATTCAAAACTGAGTAAACACCTCGCCGCCCTTGAAATTTCTACTCAGCAGGAAATGATTTAATTGCGGTCGATTAATTCGGTACCATGCACCAACTACTGGCCAAATCCTGCCATTCTGAGATGATTGGCCACACAATTGGGGTAAATAAAATGAAATTAAATCGATTGGGGATGTATAATCAAAACCATGAGGAATACTGCATGCAGCCATTTGCATTCGGTTTGCTGCGGATAGATCCGGTTTGTTTGGCATATAAATTTATATCGGACAAAAAGTACCATGAGAAGTGAGAAAATTATTGAAAAAAGTCACAAACAAATGACACTGTTGAATGACACTGTTGTATGATCTAGAGGTTACTATAGCCTCACATGAAAATGTTTTTTATTATTAATGTTCGTTAGATTAACAATCAAGAGATACCATTATAACCAGAAATCTGAGACGTTAAAAATTTTCAAAGGCAGTCCGTTTTGTTTCCCACTGCGGTCAGATTCCTTTGGTTGGCTATTCTGTGATATTTTTAAATCTTCCTAGACTTGGAAAATTTAAAAAAGGAACCCCCAACATTCACCAGAAAGTTATTTTGCTAAAAACTAATATTTTTAAATTTACAATTCTTAATTTTAAACGAAGAGTTCATTTACAAGAAAAACAAATAATACAGATTTTTAAATAAAATAAAAAGATTTTGCAGCCTTCTAAAAATGCAATATCTAATATCCTCTCAACTGCATCATTCAACAAAATAAATCGCGCTGACGACCACTGAGCAAAATACAACTTCGTGTGTGCAGTATTTTCACAAATGCTTTAAAAAGCTACTCACTAAATAATCCTTCATCTTGAATCCTTCAGCTTGCCGCTGAATTTTCGGAGTCTTTGGCTTCTTGTAGCGGGCGGCCAAGTGCAGAGCCGTCAATCCCTCTTCACCTCGAATGTTCACGTCTGAAATAAAAAAACCAATGTTACATTTTAGAAAAAATCATGTTAATTTGATTACTTTGAAATGTGCCAGCCACTTACTTGCGCCTTTTTCCACCAGGAACTTAACCATGGCGAGATTGTTGTATCGAGCAGCATAATGCAGCGCTGTCATGTGATCGCTGTTCAGCTCATTCAACTGCTGCTTCAATTTGGTCCCTTCATGAAAATCCAGCAGCATTTTCATGGCGTAGACATCTCCATCTCTAGCAACCTTAAAAACCAATAAAAATGCAGTGAAAAAAAATTATCAAAAGCATATGCCAAATGCAAACTAGGCATTTTTTAAAAAAAGAAATGGGATATTCATGTTTCATGTGTTCCTAAAGTAGAATTTTATTTTTTCACAATTCATTACTACTGTTTATTGAAAATATTTAAATTTCTCCTGTTCATTCCTAAAAAAAAATGATGCTGAAAAATAATAAATAAAATCAATAATGAGGCTAAACTTGTTAAATAAATATTCAGCAAAATTTAAAAAAAAGGTTGGGACAATACAACAATACAGATAAAATTATTTTCACAAAAGAGACATCACCAAATATTCCATACTTGAAGGGGTAATGAAAAACAAAACAAAAAAAACCCACCAAATACATGACACAATTAGACAATTGAATTATTACTGTCCGTTATCAAATAAACTCGAAATAACTCAAAGGTTTTAGGCCTATAAGTGTTCATAATGCCCCTCATTTGGTTGCATTAAATAGCAAGATCTCATTTACTGTGGAAGAAAGAAAGCTTAATCTGAGGTTAATCCAAGCCTGCATGACTGTGACAAAAAAAAAAGTTGTTGCCAAGACAAGGTCCAAAATTACAAAAAAAAATGTGCTAAACCAGCTTAATCATTAGTAGATTTTATCATGTAATCTGCAACAGGTCTAAATTATTTATAAGCAGTCTTAAGGGGATGATTAAGTAAATGTTCACCTACTGTATTGGAAAATGTTTACACATTTTTCAGAAAAAGTAAGACAAAAACTTATCTTGCTTGTGTTTTGCAAAGAAATTAATAATTTTCAGGTACTTTTCTCAAATTGCGGTTCAAGGAAATTAATAACAGTTGGTCTTCAAGTATTGCTGTCTTTCCACACCGGTCTTTAAGGCGACAGTAGGGGTACTCACAAAAGTTTTGCAAATCGCACTACAGCAGCCTTGAAGTCCCGAATGCAAAATGGACAAGCTAATGTTTACAAACCAATTAGTGCGTACCTTTCAAACACGTGACATCGCAAAGGTTCCAAGTAGTCCAAGCGAAAATACTCATTAGGTAAAAAATATGCATTTTTGTAAAGCATCCTGCGATATTTGAGAATTTATTTCCCTAGTCCGGAGATTAAGAAGCTCAAAACCCGCAAAAAAATGCAAATGAGGATAGTAATCTACACTTTTGTAGAACTATCACTGAAAGTTTTTATCAATCAAGTACTGACTTCAGGATTGCGTTAAATGGCTTACCTGGTGTATCGTTTGCCTCGTATTATGCTGGGTAATGGCGCAGCCGTTTGATTCCAATTTATTTCGAGTTTCCAAACTGTTAATGTCTCTGTCACAGTGCACGTCCATCACAACGTGGTCAGGAAAGCTTCGATACATGGCGTTTGGCAACGTGGAAAGTCCTCTAGACAAAGGGTAGGTGTTCTCACATAAAAGGCGGCCCAAAGCAGGCTTAGAGCATTTGATCACCGGAGCTGAAGAGCTGTTCAAGTGGTCAAGACCAGTGGATTTCCGTTCAATTCGAAGCTTTGGAGTTCGCATTTTGCATGTCCAAAAACGAGCACCATTTCAATAGTTCATCCGTGGACAACAGCAGTCACCGATTGAATGGGAGACTTGCTCAATTTCCATTATTTTAAACCCCATTGACATGTTGGCTTGCACCCAAGATTGGGCCGAAAAACAATTCGTGGGGATTTCGGCGATATCCCTGGTTAAGTTGACTCAGGATGTGGGTGCAAATACTGAACTTTGAGCCAACGGGTGACAGCTGGAGCTTACCAGTGTTTAAACAATACGTTATATGGCGGTTTAGTGATGTAGTCTACGAGCAACAGTCTATGAGGCGAGGGAAAAATTATAATGAATTGCCATGAACACCATGAGTTAGGAGACTAATCAAACACTAGGATGAGGGCGCACAAGTTTGCAATTCTGTGTATCAGTGTCCGAAAATTATTGGATAAAAATAACATTACTACATCAACATTTTTATACAGTGATATTTTAACAGTTATTGCAGAAAACGAATGGCCAAAAACATTTTTCCTGTTTTTGCCATACTAATGTAATTTGTTAAATAGTTTTACCAAAAATTGATATTTCCTTAACATTTTGACGAAAATCAATTACAGAAAATTCTAGATTTGAATGCAATTTTTCAAGCAAAATGACAAAATTCTTCTGCAAGCTTTCATATTTTTACAATTTGTTTTCTTAAAACAAATTTTTAAAAAAAGAAATTTTTGCTTGTATGAATGGCCTGTTGCAATATTTTTGGCCGAAAGCCAACAAATCCACATTATAATATAAAAGTGTTGTGGTATTCGTGACGCATTAATTTTCGGACGCTGCTACCGAAAATTTGAAAACTTGTGAGCATGGTGTTGTCTCAAAATCATGCAGATTTCACCACCATAATTGTGTTGCCCATTTAAAGAGCGGATTAGAACCTATGTGCTTCAGGGTTTCACTATGTACATGTATGTGCTAGCAGCACATATTTGCACTCAAGTGGTTTAGATCAACTGAAATCTGACGGCCACTTGGCTCCTGATAGTTACAGAGGCAGCATTTAGTTTCAAAGGCAGCAGGTTTGGCGATTCGACAGGCGACTCCTTAGCCGCTAACTTGCTTCGGGTAGTTTCAGTACTTTCCTTCACTTCTTCTTCGACTACTGAAATCGGGTTTCCCAATTTTTGGTTGAGAGTTTCAGCAACCTTCAAGGCCTTATTTTTGGCATTTTGAATGGCTTCTAAACAAACAGTCAGCCTAAAAAAGAATGAACTTTTAAGATTTTGACAATGATATAACCTGAACATTTGACTTTAGAAAAAATCAGTCTATGAGGTGGCATTTTTAAAATAAAAATTAGCAATTGGAACTTGCTAAAAAAATTACAAACTAAAATAAACTCTGTGAGCCAAAAATTGCCCCAAAAAATTAAGTTATGTAAAACACTTGACCACAACACAAAAAGAAAATTAATTCCAAAAATACAGATATTTAAATATTGTAAAGAGGTTTACACGTTCGCTTAATTTTTTACTACCCACAATTCCAATTACAATATAACACAATTATGATCGCTATTTCGATGTCAAATATTGAATGCTGCCCTGCCAAGCCATATTAGTGCAATGTGATTACAGGTTGGCTTTCAACAGTCAACATCGAAGCTGCAGTCATGTGATACAGTAACTGGAATGCAACAAAATACAAATTTTGAAACCGGCCTTTTTGCAGTTTTTATAATTGAGATAGATGGCGTATGTTGCATACATGTAAGTTAAATTAGTTATAGTGTTCGCTACTAAATGCGGTTTCAGGTAACCGTTGGGGGGAGAAAGGGTTAATCATTAAAATAGACTGGCATATACCTATGTGCATCAAGTATTCCAGGAGAATGAAAGACATCTGGTTCAGAAAGTCTTATGCCTGTATGCAGGCCTAGTTTTTCGAGGATCATGTTCGTAATTCCTTCGTACATTTTTGGTTCTGTAAGAATGAAAACGACGTTGGTCTGCATCAAGAATAAGTCGTCTTTTCTCGACAGCTGCTTGCTCACTTGAATGTCGTCTTCCTAAAAGCAAAAAAAAAATTGTAAATCTTAATTAGTAGCCTATAACTAGTGATGAATTAAGCTTATTCCAAATTTTGGATTCGTTCGCCCGCCTTCCCCCTAAATTGAAAATCTATAGCCTACCTACACCCCTGCTCCAATTTTTATAATCTTGACAACTATATAATTGGCGCTGTATGCAATCTACTACAGTAGAACCCCTCTAGTCCGCCCTCGGCTAGTCCGTCGCTCGACCGGTTAATCCGACCGTGGTCGGAGTCGAGAAACTTGTCCCTAATCGTCTAGAATTTCATCTGCTAAACAAAAATCTATAAATGACTTTTTTCTAAGTAATTTTTTACTATAGACTACCTTCAATTTTTACAGTACATGTATGTACAGTATGTAGTACAGTACATAAATACATATAGTATGGCTCTTTTTCATAATAACAGCTTTTATGCGATTTATTGCAATATTTTTACTGTAGAGAACAATATGTACAGTCATTATTGAGTTGAAAGATTGTTTATTTCAACTTTTTTCTGATAATCCGACCTTTTTTGTGTTCCGACCATACCCCCAGTCCCAAAGGTGACGGATTAGAGGGTTCTACTGTATATTGCCTTGGTCGCAATTGATTCAGCACATTTGACGCTGACGTGTGCATGATTTTAAGTTTACTTCAATGGTCGCTTCATATAGCCAAGAACATTCACTCTTGTTCAGTATATATATCCTGGGAAAAAATGGTACCTGCACTGTATGCCACGCTTGGTCGACGTTGTTTTGACTGCCCTTGTCTTCAAATCGTTACAAGACTCACAAATCTGATCGAACAAAGCAGATCTTCAATCACCAACTGACAGTATCCAAACACAAAAGATTCGTTCGTTCAATTATCAATTTCACACGACACGTGCCAAGAAAGAATCCGATAAACCATCGGCTTCATGAGCCAAGAAGTCCGGGAAATTTCCCAACCAAATCCAATTAACAAAAGGAGGACCTGAGTGAAATATCCTTAGTGTCCCTAGTTTAGTGGAAATTTCCCCTAAAATGATTGGTTTAGTCCCATCGTTAGTCGCCGAGCCTTACGCGCATTTCCAGATAATCGATAGCATAGTGCGTGCATGCGAGCAGCACGGTTAATGTATCATCTTTAGCCATTATTATATGTCGCCATGATGGGAGGATAATTTTACTGCAGAGCCCTGCTCTTAGAAGCAACATAATTAGATTCAGATGCAGACGGAAGGAGGCCCGCGTTGGTTAATTTAATCGATGTTACGTAGAGACGCGGCAATCCCTTGCCAAATTAAACTAATGCAGTGGACAGGGAACCTATTAAGAGTCATATGAAATTAACAACTATCAAGTGACAAAATTAGATAGCCGAACACACCCTCGACAGGCGCGCGAGAGGCCCAGGGAGGTTTCGGGAACTCCTTCTACCTTGATGGAAAATTTATGAGAAGGGGATTACCCCTACGCCAGAGGGACGGACGCCAAATTCATAGTTGCGCGAGCGTTGTTTGCGTTATTGAATTAGTTATAACGGCAGCCTAATGGTGCCAGTCACACATGAAAATACACGCAACTCCCATTGCATCGTGCGAGTAGCCAGCCTTCGAATCTTGGCTCACAACTAGAGGACAGTGACCAACAATTGCCAGCCAAGTTTCCGAGCAACTTTCCATATTTCCTCAACTTGATATAAAAACACTAAACCGGACGAACTACTGTATAGTGAAATGCAGTAGCTATTACTGTAAGGAGAAAATATTACAATTCAGAACTCCAGCCATACCTGCATACCTCGTTAAATTAAAAATCTTGAACATAAATATAGAAGCAATGACAGGTAACCTTGATGGATGGAATATGAATGCCAAAAATTAACGAGGGCAGTTTAACGTGGCTTCGTCCGTGTTTTCATTAACTCAATTGCGATCTATCATAAAATACAGTAGCTGCAGGTCAAGAAGTCACTTTTTTCTATTTCCTCCCGCGCAACTTAATAAGTACAATTACAGATTGAAGTTACCAATATACTTGAGCAATCTTTAGAATTACTGTATATACACGCGTGCATTTATTATCGTGTCAGGAACGAAATTACGGAATAAAGCATGCAGACGCTGCTTTTTTTTTGTTATCTGCTGCACATTTTTTCTCACACTATAGTCTCCCACTAGTCGGAAAATTGGTGCTGCGAAGATGGACAGGAGGAATGCGTGGAGTGACCATACTGGTATTACGTATACATGTACTGTGGACTGAGGTTGAATTTGTCGGTCACCATATAGCCTATATATACCATACAATTGTAGACTGACATGCAGAGAACGCAAGATATAAGTACCGTATAAGGTTTGTTTATATATACAATCTGTGTATAGCCCATGCATAGAAACAGCTTTAATGTGCAATTTTAAGTATACAGCACGACCGCTTAACACATGTTCGTTAAGAAGCCAAGTTTGCGCACAAGTGGCACGATCTGCAGCATATACAGTATAGACTATAGGCATTACGCTGAGACGTGGCACTTCAACATGCAGGAATTTAATGTCTGCGCAGCAATATTTCAATATTGGCTTCGGATTACATGATTAAAAAACACGTTGGGCGAAACCATGCCTCCATCTTGGACTCTCAAAGATGTTAAATTATGAATTAAGGTTGCCCCTTGGGCCAACGCGCAAACAATCTTATATCGAGTTGGACATCGCGAATTACAATAACGCAATTTTGAGTTTGGCAAATTGCGACGCGCGAGACAAAAGTCACGCCGGTGGAAGCGCTATTCGAGTCGCGTTTGAAGCAGTCCAAACGCTGATTGCGTAGGCTTAAAGGATTATTTTTAATCAGCCCGACATTAATTAATTCCCAGACTTTTGTTGCCGTTTAAGTAGACCGTGTTAGCATAATTTCAATTGTTGCGTATTAAGAGAATGACAGAACACAATTTCACGTCGAAAGGCTTAACGATATTGTCTGAAAGGACAAATAATTTCCTGCTTGGGGCCTTGCGTAGCCAAGTCTGAGTCTTCGACGGGAGGAAAATCCGAACAAGTTCTTATCTGCCCGTACCATTCTACGAGCTGCTTTTCACAGAAAACTCCACATAAACAAAGTCGCGCGGCTTATCTTTATGCAACCGGTTGGAAGTTAGGAGCTAGATATTATATCAGAGAGACAAATCCCCATCTTTGGCTCGTATTAGCGAAAGGCACGACGTTTCATGTTGGCAGCTCGCAGCTTTTAATAATCTTCAAATTTGGAAAATACACAGAGAATAAAGGCCTATAGACCCTTTCGCGAAGCCATGGACGACAATGGCGCGAAGCTCGCCAAAACAAACTTTTCATCGTCCTCCAACTTCGTCCGAATTGCACTTTTTTCTCAAGTTCCATAAAGGAAATCTATGCCGGACAACGCATTAAGTAATTGGAAGACTCGCGCATTTATTACGGTCCATACCCGAGCGGGCTTATGGCATATATCAAGATAATCATTTTTGGGAACTGCTGACAGTGAAGCTTTTCAGACAGGCAATATTTCCGAACATAAAAAGGGAGCGGGCCATTGGTAAAGGAGATTGATGCGAGGTTATTCCGATAAGGAACTTTAGGGAAAGCTATATACAGTACGCTTTCTTGTTCGTTTCAACTATAGTCTTTTTTAAATGCTACTTATATATAGGATCATGCAAGTTCGCTTATCATTTATTACTTGTACGACAAAGTTGACTTAAATTTTACGTGGATTTAAAAATTGGGTTTAACATGTCATATTAGATGCAAAAATGGCAAGTTTCAGCAAAAAAATTCCATTTTAAGCTTTAATATTCAATCGAAAATCTTCAAAAACCATCTACCAGAGGAGATATCATTAACCCTGTGTGAACTTATTTAAAATTACTATTAGTAAATATGGACGCAAATCATCCAGAAGTGCAGTTTGTAAATGTGGTTTTGTCATCTAATTGCGTTACACTAAGAAATAATGGTGAAATTAGGTATTTTGTAACACCCAAAGATATTTGCTTGCCTCTTTTGAGGTATTTTGAGGTTTATTGAGGTACTTGAAATTATTTTGGTATTTACAAACACCTAATGGTATTTTTAAACTCCTAAAAAGATGTTTTGAACAAAACACCGTTGAAAAGGTGCTTATAGATACCCTCTATGGGAAACCCAGAAAAAGGCTAACTATAGTGAGGCTCTGAAGCAAGTCGAGATAGCAGAGTGGTAGCGGGAGGTGACTTGGAATGGTAGGTTGCAGGACAGAATCCCTATAAGTTTCAAAAATAACTTTGTAAATACCTGTAAAACTATTTACTGTATGGCATGTGATTACTACATACACTGTATGTTTCAATTTACATGTACGCTCGTAGATACACGCCGAGGAAACCTTGGTAACTTAACTGGAAACGGCACATTTTTTTAAAAAAAAAAAACACCTTTTAAGGTATTCTGGATGAGGTATTCCATAAAACCCTTTCTCGGAGGTTCAATTCAATTCAATTCAACTCAGTACCCTACAGTCAGCAACTAAATGCCATATGGTAGGGGGGTCGAGCCC
>JAQGAO010006901.1:0-11812 GCA_034697705.1 Ommatoiulus sabulosus | reverse complement strand
AATTAGCTTCACTCGAGTTTTTTATGCTATAAATTCATTTTGTATTAACATAGTAAAAAAGTTCGTCTCTCAGATTCACCTGGTAGGCCTAGCAAAGAAACAATGAACAGCCTGTGCAAAGCCGGGCCATCCAGCTAGTCATCTATAAAACGAACTTTTGTACGATTATTTTTCTTACATATTCCTCCGAAATTTCACAATTTTTTCTGATAATTCATTTATTCGGTAATTTGCATGAATTACCAGTTCTGTTTGTGAGGCTGGCGGGATAAAAAATTTTAAGACATGCGCTGCAGCCTCCAGAAACTCAACTGTTGTCCTCAGTTTGAAAAATGACTCTGCTTTACATTTATTATCGGCCGGGCCATCCAGCTAGTCATCTATAAAACGAACTTTTGTACGATCACTTTTCTTACATAATCCTCTGAAATTTCACAATTTTTTCCGATAATTCATTTATTCGGTAATTCGCATGAATTACCAGTGCTGTTTGTGAGGCTGGTGGGATTAAAAATTTTAAGACATGCGCTGCAGCCTCCAGAAACTCAACTGTTGTCCTCAGTTTGAAAAATGCCTCCGCTTTACGTTTATTATCGGCACGTTGTTTTTAGGACTTTTTTTCTGAGACGCTGAAAGAAATAATTTACAAGAACATGACATTCAGATGTACTATAGCAATGTAGCTGGGAAACTTGGACCCAGACAGTTATCTGTCTGTATGGCGTTTATGACAGGGTAAATGTTTTCCAAATTGAAAAGAAATAAGCAACACTTACATTCACCTTCTGACTCCTGCGACAAATTCCTTTTTTCCGCCATGTAGAACAATTGATTTGAATGATTGATTTTCCTGCAATATATAAAGAAATCCGTGTTTATAAATGCAGTTCAGAACTCTACTATCAGTAAATAATTTAAGGGGAATACTTAAATTTAAAAACAAATCAAATTTTTCAAACAGGCCCATGCATGTAATAACGTAAACATACATATGGTTAATGAAAAATTGTTATTGCATTTCTTTAAGACACAATGGACTCCCATGATTCCTTGAAAAGGGAACGTTATGATATTCCTACTCTATGTTATGGAAATAAAACTAAACAAAAAAACTCAGATCTTCTTACTTACAGGTATACATTGGGTATTACATGCAGATGTGGTCCAGCTATGAGTTGGTTATGTCCTGTTGGTATAGGTCAGTTTTATTTTGTACACTCACTAGCTGGACGGCCCGGCTTTGCACAGGCTGTTCATTGTTTCTATGCTAGGCCTACCTGGCGAATCTGAGAGACGAACTTTTTTACTATGTTAATACAAAATGAATTTATAGCATAAAAAACTCGAGTAAAGCTAATTCTTGTTAATGACACTGGACTATGTTAAAACAAATTACCAAACTCAGTTTTTTTAAATATGTATGTCATACTTTCTTTTTCAGATTCGCCTGGCACGTCTAGCATAGAAACAATGAACAGCCTATGCAAAGCCTGGACGTCCAGCTAGTTGTAAATAATTATGACATATGTGACGCAATTGTTTTACTGATGGTTGCAACAACATTTTAAGATTTCTCAGGTGCTTGCAAACAAGCAAATTTATTATTTTATTGTGAGGTTGATGACTTCAATTAGGCATACATTAACAGTTATGCACGAATACATGTATGATGTACAGTTTACCCATATAAACCAGTCTCTCTTCCATACATGTATATTTAGAGGTTATACATGCATGTAGATTTAAGAAGCTGGATCCACGTTGCATGCAGTTACCCTTCTACTTACATTACTATTTTGTCTAATCTTTCGATTGCCACTAATTTTATAATCATAATTTATGAAAATGAAGTCAAATGCATTAATCATTTCTATGGCCATCAATTCTCACTAAGCAACTTTTTTTATTCGTTTATATTGACACCTACATGTATCTCATGAATAGTGTTTTTTAGGTACGTTACAAATTGCAACGTCCTTGAGGCAGGTTGTTTCATTCCCATGATGACCAATGGCATTGTCCCGATCATCATTCTAGCGCCACCATCATTGTCTACCTGTTTGTAATTGGGTTTAATTGCCTGAGACAGAAGCCAAGATATGCATCGCCTTCATTAGTATTTTGCGCTCGTCCCCACTACGTGGCGCCCGTAGACGCCTTAGATTACCTTATCCATGTGAAAAAAATCTCCATCGACCTTCCAAACCAAGCCATCCATAACAGGAAAGCAGGAAGGGGCAATCTCCAATCTTGTTGCAATAGCCCACGGGTGGAAGGGGTACAGGTGGTTGTTACCTCATGCTGGGCTTTTTGGAAAGCGGTTTTTTTGGCTAATGCTGTTTTGGTTAATTGTTTGGTAAATGTAATCTGTTTTGGAATATCGTGATAGTTGAGTGGTAGTTCCAACTAGCTAGTGTCACTCAACCAAGTTGTCAGGAAGGTTGAATAACAAGCTAGAGACTGTCTTCCGGTTTAATCTTCCAAAAGGTTGCCAATGCCGATAAGTTCGTGGATAAACTATTTCGTATATGTCCCATTTTTTGAAACATGTCCTATATTTAAAGTTTTAAGGTTGGGCTTTAAGTTGATAGTTAAAGCACTTTGTTAAATTAGTTTTGCAATATATATATATATATATATACTGTATTTTGATTTGCTAAATGAACTGCATGATGCAGTTGTTATTCGAGTTGGTGATGACTTTTAACAAATATGTGCCAACTTTCTTCAAACTCGTCTCTAATGAATGGTTATGGTTAATAGTAGCAAATGCTCGCAAATATTCTGCATGATTTTATCCAAGAAATGCACATTTTCATACATTCTGTTTGGATTACTTTCGAACATGGATTGTGGAATTTTGACATGGCAGTCTTGTAACTGACGTACGAATATTTATCTTACCGCAACACATGCCAGGCAACAATGGCTATAGACTTCCTGTAGCATGCATGGGCCTTTCTGATTGCGAATATTTTCAATTTGAACGACATAATAGGAAATTGGTGAAATTACAACGCCCTGGAACTGATGTCTTTTCAATGGAGCAATTTTATGATGCAGTGAACAATTTTTATAATTAAATAAGCACTTCCATTTCCTTATGAAAATCCCATTTGCTGACAATTTATTGATTTCGCACGCTGTTTGATTTTTGAGTGAAAATGTTGCGAAGCTACAGTATATATAGTTAATACTTGTACGCTATATGTCTGTATATTCAACTCTGAATTCCACAAATAATCAGTTTTGTGCCGTAAGACCGACTGAAACAGGATTTAGAAACTGAAAAGCAATTATAATATTGTCAATACAATTTATAGCTATTAAAACCTTTATAATGATCGTTCGCAGATCTTTGAATATAAATTTGGAATTTACGAAAACAAATTATAGAAAACATTCTTGCTTTGAATTTTTAATTCCTTCAATCACTGATTGAAGGCAATATCTACACAATGTTTCTGGACTTTAGTGAATACAAATGATTTAGAAAAAAAAGTTTGAATGCTGCTAAACTCGTGTATTCATGCATGTACCTCTTTTCTGAATGTATATATAAATCACGTGCAACAAGTGTGAGTCAAAAGATTAACATGTTTCAATATATTGTACATTGTCAAACATTGAAACATTGTACCGGAAGTGGTTTTTAAAACATGCCATTTGTGCTCCTTGCATTCGATCCACGCCGCCCCGTTCGATTCCCGTGATTGTGGCGAATGTTGGGATAGTTCCTATATTAAATTAGCTACAGTGTATGACCGACCGCCTTCCTTTCACATCCCGTTCTTCTACTTGTGGAGACTAGGTTCTTCACCAGCCACACAGTGATGTATGGAGCTATCTATTGTCGCCGGTCCCAAGTCCGGGCTAATGGGGGGGACGTGGGGGGGGGGGGAAAGGCAGTTGAGTGTCGATCTGCCTGCTACAAAAACGACAAGACGATTGGGATCTGCTGCCGGAGTCTCATTGGCTCCTGTCTATGACATCAACGGACGTTGATGTCCATGGTTGATGATACATAGGCTACTCAATTAAGGGCAAAGTAATCGCATTTCGTCCGTGTTAAAAAAATACACACGTATTCAGCAAATATAGTGTCATCGTCTTTTCAAGACACATTTATCTTTTTCACCTTTAAAGTAATTTTTAAGCATTCTTCATTTTTCAAGCAAATCCGAAAAAGTATAACTACCAGAGCAAATTTGCATGTACAAAGAAGATGTTTCGAAATGCCAGTGGATTACAATAGCTAAATCTGGATTCGGAAAATACGCGGATCATTAGATTATAAAATATAGCCTACAGGGTTATTACAAAAGAATCATCGTGTTTGAAAAAAAATTTACAGTACAAAGTATTGCAGATATATTATAATATTAAATGACACACGAAAAGATCGGGAAAAAGTCCTTGCAAACTTTGCTTTAAACGCCCAGGTGGCAGCACGAACCCATTATCCAAAATGGCGACTATGCAGCAGAAAGCGTTTTGTGTGCTCTAGTATGCGAGATTGATAAGGACACTTCAGCTGTTATGGGCCAAACTGAAATACCTTATAGACGTGTGTCGTTTGACACGAGGATCTCACATTGAACATTTGTGATGATATGATTAAAAACTTGGACATTTTCACTTTCTCTTCTTGTGTCGATCATTTACTATTGTATCTGTAATACTTTCTAAAATACAGTAAATCTTTTAAAACCCGATGATTCTTTTGTAATAACCCTGTACATGTACACAGTGTAGTTGCAGAAAGATGAGTTTTCTTTCTTCTTGACTCATCCTCATATTTCGTCCGCGCAACTCATCCGGCTCTTCCGTTCCCGATATACAAGTATTATTTCGCAGAAATTTCATATCACATGATCCGTTCGTGCACACACATTCCTCCGTATTTTAATCTTCCGCAGTTCCATCGAGGCCTGCCTTTTTTTTTTTTTTTTTTTTTTATTAAACTTCCTGCGCATTTTCACCGTTTCCCTTTTAATGGCAACGAAGAAAATGGAAAACGTCGTCGGTTGCGGAATTGTTTTCCTACCTAATTCGCCATTAAAGGCCATGCACCTTAATGCTACATCGGCTTCGCGTTGCTATTTTTGGCTGACAAAATACACGTTTTCAGTCTCCTCGATCTTTCTAATACCGCATGCGCGGAATTCCAATAACAGCTCTCTCTCTCCTATATTTTATTCGTAAAATAGCATTGTCTTAAAAATCTTCGAGAAAAGGAGTCATGGTACTCTCGTATAGTTATTCGACGCACACGCACGACCTCGCTGCCATGCGGATGCCACTAATGGATGTTCTGCCATCGTGGCTCACCAATTTGAGGTCCTCTGGAATGGCCACTTTCTAATGGACATCTGCGCGAGCCTACATTTTTTTTTTTTTTTTTTTTGTATCCTGAATTTCAATTCTTGTTTTCCATAGCAGCCAAATGCGAGATCAACTTCACTACGGCCTCCTGCCTTTCCGTAATACGACGTCTTCCAATTGGGGTTTTCGGCTAAATTGCCCTCGTTTGAGATGATAAAATGCACTGCTGGAAGTTGGAAGTGGTTCCCATTTCCCAAACTGTTGTTGGTTCACCTGCTCGTGTGATCCTAACAGATTTCTCCGCATTCGCTCTATATAGATTGGATATTTACAAAGAGCCTTCTTATTGATGGTGCGCACTTAACCGTCTGCCATTTTTCTTCTTCTTTTGTATTCTTGCCTGGCGGAGAACACCGAAAAAGGCAAGTTCTGGTTGATTAGACGCGATAGCCGATCCTCGGGGCAATGGAATAGTTCCTGAAAACATAAGAATGCGTACCAAAAGTTTCACATGTACTTCCTTGAGTTGGCCAATCACGTGACGGGTGTAACGAGTGTCTGTTTTGTCGTTGGAACACTTGGTGGACACGCAGATGCAGTTTTGTTCATTGAAATCCAAATTACATTGGTTCAACATGCCCTAAGGTTTTCAAAGTGCATGTGGATAACGTGTTCTGAATATTTGAGAAAACGTTAGCTGAATATTGACTTTAGATTCTCAGATAAACTACATGTACGCTCGTATATTTTATACACCGGTGTATGTTCATTAGAATGTTCTACGTCGTACATACTGTACACTGTATCTACGCTCGTACATGTAAAGAAAGTACAGTATATACTCTGACTTGCGTGAAAACAGTAGTAAACACTGCACTAAGTAATAGCTCTATGCTCGTCATTTTTAGAAAGTAGATTGTTTTTGTAGAGACATGTTTTCATATACAAGTAGTTACCCTCATTTTAAACATTTAATTTTTATGACAATGTGGTTTAGACTTACCAGGAAATCTTTCAAAGATTCACCTTGAAGTGTCCAAGTGGAACAAAACAGTATCTGTCAACTTATTCCAGAATATATTGTATATATCTATAATTATGTCCAAACATATTGCATCTGTTGTATTCCATTAATATGTTGTTTCTCCAGCATCATATTGTATGACATTGATATTGTGTTAATATAATCTTGAAATTACCATTCCTGGAAGATTCTATTCAGAATGTTGTCAACCCTATACCTGTAACGTTAAAATGGGGAATTTTCCTAGTGAAATAAATAATACGCCAGCTTTTTTCTACATTGAAGTCAAAAAATCGTTACATTTCCCAGTATTGAGTTTCAAAAACAAGCAAACATGGAAATACTTCAATCTGCGTGCACTAACATGCGTTTCCATATTTTTTAATTTTCGATGTCTTGCATGTTTTGAATGTTAAGCATGGTATTACCGTGTTTAAATCAAGGCTGCAGATCGAAATTCCTGGTCATATTTGTCAGCATTCAAGTGATGTTCAGTGCCCATACAGTGTAGATGCTATTATGCAATTTTCAAGTCAGAAAACAGTAAACAGTATTTGTTAAAGAACGAAGAACTGCAGAGTTTTTGGACAATCGAGGTTGTTTTTATTGTTGCGTCATTGGGTATAACGAACGTTTGACGTCATTGCTTTTCTTCGGAGGAATAATTGGGGAAGTTGCTATGGATTCAGGGGTCAAAGTGTCACACACCTCCATTAAGAGTGACGTATGGGCGCCAAATGGATTCCCCCAGCTAAAGAGGAAATCAACATTGGCGTCAACCTCACACGTAGATAGGCCTTCATTGGCTGCCTGAAATCTGGTAATTAAGTTGGTTATTCGCCCTCTAATTTCATTTTTTTCTCCTCATTGATGTAATTGGCAGGCCACGCCCAATAATTCCCTCATTTCGCCCGGTATTTTCTAATTCCTGTAATTTAGTTGCTGTTTTTCTCCCATTTCCTCATCTTCTCGGTGTGCGCTTGACACTTCTTGGCGGAGTTATGGCCGCCAGGGGAAACGTGCCAGTATCTTTCAGGATTGAAGCTGAGATCCACAGGCGCGTACTGGGGTTGATGCATCTTGCACATTGCCTCCAACCATTGCTTGTTGGAGCACGTTTGTTAGTTAGATATCTAAGGTTTGGAACAAAAGAGTTTCGTTACCTTGGTCTTAAACTGTCGTATTGGCTGCTGCAGTTAAATTTCCTGTAACATTTGCATTTAAATATATACTCGTAGTTTGGAGGCTTTCTTTTGATCGACACTTGCAGGGCAATCGAAGTGCTCTTTGAAGGAGATTGTCTTGGGTTCATACCTGCATTTTGAGAAATAAATGTATTGCAAAATATTATAATAATGCAAGATGCAGGTTCATTAATGATAAAAAGTCCAACTTGATATGTTATGACAAGAAACCATGCATTTTCAGACGAATCTCATAATCGAACTTTAAAAATCCAGAACCAACAAATCCAACCAGTTGGTTCTGGCAGACCAATAATTTCGTAAAATAGTATTGAAAATGTAATTTTAATACTCGGTATTTTATTCTATCGATCACCATATCTGATTTATGCCTAGTACAGACTAAAGCAACATTGCTGCGAAACAGTATTTCCGCGACAGTTTCTTCGAAATGTTGCACAAAATATTTTTCAGGAAACAGTTCCGGCGAAATTTTTTTGTTGCAAAATCTCGCGGCGCTTCTACTAATTAATTAAACTTAATGAGTGCTGCATGTGGTCTGTTTTTTAGCCCTTCTCATCACTTGTGAACATGGTGACCTGTCTCGTTGTTGTAGACACAATGTTTCCGAAACATGTTTCAGCAGAAGATGTGCACACATATATTTTGTGAACATTTTCAAGAAACTGATGTCAAGAAGATGATGTTCCATCGGTTTGTTGTACTAGGCATTATACATGTACAACTGTCTATTAGATAGGTACTGTATTATAATAAGGGTTCTAAAACAAATACTTCACGGATAGCACTTTTGGAGCACGTGTTCAAAATGAAATCATTCACTGGTTTCAAATATCAACACAAGGTTATATCGTTATCAGCTATTATAACTACAAAAGATTTAATTTACATATTTGATCACATTAATTTGTATAAAGTGTTTTTCCATCGATTTAAGATAAACTAGGCCTACATGTATATATTTTTCCATTGGTTAGAAATAATTTTTAACATTATTTACAACCTTGTTGTTACGACGCGAGTCATTTACATATTTGAAGGAGAATTTGGAAAGTTTTGTCACGTCCAACTTATTTCGAAAAAGTGATATAGCAAATGCAAACACGTACTTTGGAAAATACCGATATCAAATTAATATTTGAGCATGTGTATTGATTACCTTTGCTATAACCATGGATCGGGTTATCGTTTTTCAGCCAGGCCAAATGGAAAACCTAATTTCATCTCAACTTTCATGGTGGCTCACGTTTCAGATGGGAACCAATAGACGACCATAAAAAAAATCACCGTCATAGTCGAAGGGAAATACATTGAGGGATTACTTCATAGCGTATGTATTTAAGGATTAGATTTCATGTCAAAAAGCTTTTTTTTTTTGCCCCTGCGTTTTTCACCCTGATCGTGCAAACAATTTCAGCCGAATTAGATGATTAAGAACGTTTGCACAGATGGAGCTGTTTATAATGTTTATAAATTACCATGCTAGGTCACGGGTTACCGTTTCTCTGCTTTTTCCTATGCTACTTACATTTTCTGCATTATCATGTGTTACGATTAATATCTTCTTGCGTATAATAATTTAAAATTTCTAAGGGCATGTTCAAGGTATGGTCACGATAGATTGCAATCTTACGTGATATCGTGGAAATTTTTGCAGCTGTAGGCTGTAACTCACATTTGGCGCTTAATTAACCTTCGTTTCGGAAAAAGTTTATAAATCGCTAATAGCCTTCTAATTTTTCACGAAAAACATGTTGCACGGCCATCTTTGTAAATGATTACGTAATCCATATTCCGGCATTATTCTCTTTTTGTGCAAATCCGGTTGCTTGCTTCGCAACGTGCACGCTTTCTTAAAAGGATTATAATGAGAACTTCATTGTCTTCATATTTGATGAACTACGTCCGGTTGTGGCCCATGCATGGTACGGGAATTACGGTGAAGATAGTTTAGTTATAGAATTAAACATGTTAAGAGTGGGGAAAAATATCAATTGACAAGAAGTGAAACATTGGCCCACACTGGAGGAAACACAGAGGAACGTCTTGTTGCTAATTTTTACCATTTGTTTCTGGGAACATAAACTTGTGTAAATTAATGTATGCTTCTGGAAACATAAAACTGATATACATGTACAGTAAGTACATTACATTTGTTTCCAGAAACAAGTGACAACAATTAGCAGCAAGAAGTTCATCCGTGTTTCCTTCATTGTACACATATACTTACGTTGGGATTTTCACATGTTCAATTTTCCCAAATTCCAAGGTAAATTTTAAATTAATTAAAAATTTAATTTATTTCAATTTCAAAAAGATCCATCAATGCCTCAGGAAATTCTTCTCTAATGCTTCATCTTGGGCTCAATACTTCATTTTAAATGAACGCGACCTTGTTGCAAATGAACATTAACTAAACACTTATATTCTACATTTTTCCATAATTGTCCTCGTAAAATTTTCCACAGATGTCCTCCTAAACGATTCCATACACGTCCTTGGGAACATTTTCATAATGTCCAATTTTTGGCATGCCCTTCTGTCCGGGCTGTATGAATGTCCATTCTGGATGAGTTTGTGCACTAGAGAATAAATGTGGATTATGTTTATTTCGCACGCACCTGTACATCGGTATATTTAATTTAAGAAATGGAGAGAGTTCGTGCATGTCTGATATTTCAAGTTTCAAAATGTTCAATAGGGAGCCTTGCAGTCAAAACGTTATTTGCAAATATTATGCATTTCCCCTCCTGGTCCATCCCACGTTTCAATCCATGTTTTACATGTTCAATGCATGCACCCAGATGCCTTTCTGGTTGGGGAGCTACATCTTTCTTATTCAAATACGACAATGTCCAATTTGCGGCTTAAATCTACGTTTTCAGCTATTTTTCCCCTCTTACATATTCCTCAGTTTGTACAAGTCCATCTTTTCGGAGGGCATGCTAGTTTGGTTTTCTATCCAGAAATATTGATTCGTGCACGCGCCGCGGAGCGCATCGACGCAATTTCCAAAAAAATTGAAAATGTATCGAAATAATTGAGTGCCTTTTCCACGACTAAAATTGGCCGTGTTCAAATTCGCCAATTTCGGATTAGCTTTTCTCCGCAGGAATTGATTGTCGGTGCCAAGCCGACGGGAAAAATTGTCCACTTTTCTTCTGAATGACTCCATTAATGCACTTTAAAACACTCCGACGTTGCGGCAAAAGGGACGAGGACACGAAGCTTATTCAAAGGAGTTTTATGCATGGCTACGTCATCTTCTGATTCGAGACAAGAAAAAGAAAAAACTGCGCATCTGCGAATTTGTCCCGTCATTCCTACGTTGCTTATTCTTCTCGCAGGTTTCATTGCAGCCCTCATCTTTTTTTTCCCCTCTCGATTTCGGCGTGCCATCTATATCGATATATGGAACTGTATTTTTCCCTTCCGTCTCCTTAATCTTCCCATTCTCTCGTCGCGTCTTCGTCATTTTTACCCCCCATTTTCTCGACTTTTCTTCAGCCGGAGTTGAGTCAGTGCGCGGCAAGTGCAGCAGTAAATGCGATTTGCTGGCTTCGCTGCGTCTCTTCTGCGGAATTTCCCCGAATTCTTTTGGCACTTTGGGGGCCGTTCAAAAAGGACCGTCCGCAAGACACGGAATGGAGGGAGATAATTGCATGGTATTGGACGTTATACGGTGCAATCTTGAGTTCTTAAATTCCCTTAGAGCATCATTACTTAAGTGGTAGGTAAGGGGCCTCCAAAGATCCTGGTCTGGAATTCCACTATAAATATCCCGGTTTGAGGGCCCGCTTCAGGATGTGATCATGTTGGGGCCATGTGGTGGACTCCAAAAGCGGACTTCTTGAAGAGTGCAGGGCTCAATTATGACAGTGATACTGTGTGTTGAGGGCCCACCATCATACTATACCCACGTAGCAAGATGACCAAAAAATGACGTCAGTTTAGGACCAGAAAAATGATGTTAGGATGTCCCACCTCTTGACCTCATGTATGACGTCAAAAAGACGTAATTTTTTGGTCAGCTTGCTACTTGGGTATAGTATGATGGTGGGCACTAAACACACAGTATCACTGTCCTACCGTAAATACGGAATTAAGCGCCGGGGCGCTTATTTGCAAATTTCGGGGAACCTCCCCCCCGGCGATTAATAAAGGTAGGCGGGTATTGCGGCTCCGGCGCTTGTCTAAAATTCTAATACCGGTACCAGGTAAAAGGAGCATACCGTAAAGGGTAATACTTACCTCCTCT
>JAQGAO010006900.1:0-11812 GCA_034697705.1 Ommatoiulus sabulosus | reverse complement strand
TCTAACCCATAACTTTGGTTTACGTGATCTTAGGTTATGGGCTGGGTTGAACCTCTCTGGTTACTGCTACCGTTAAGTGTGCTGTATAGCATGTGCGACATGTTGCAAAAACAAGGATGATGCACTCGTGGCGAGATCCGATGAATTTTTGTAAATAACGCAGCAACGAACGCAAATAGAGCTTAAAACTAAGTGGATTTTTAATAATGGGCGAACTAAAAATGCAAAGCGTGTCCCGTCAAGATCCGTTTCAGGTGGATTCCTGATTGGAAAACTGAACCACACCACCTGTGCCGATGGCGAAGGCCACTGATGACATCAACGGGGTGAGGTTGAGCCATTTCCATGTACGATGACCAGCTGACCAACCGACAATTCGTTAAGATTTAATTTTATGCACCGCATGCGCCGGTGTTAGTAATCAAGGACAAAGTCTACTCGGGATACAAATGAAACAGATTAAACTCCACCCTGATGCAAGAGTGTTCAGAGAAATTAAGACCGGACAGGACGAATTAGCCGGTGTATTTTTCGTTTTTTTTTCTTTCTTAGAAATTAATTAGAGAAAAACCGATGTTCAAATAATCAGATAATCGAGCAATCAGTAGGCGTAAAACGTTTTTAAAATGGCAGTTTCCACTCGAGATGCCATTAATGGCGAACCGGCATTAGGCCAATGAAATGTTCAAATTACAGACTGGTTGCATAGGTATTCGTTAACGTTATTCGAAGATAACAAATGCTCGCATGGCCAATAATCATCGAATTTTTCCCATTAACCCTCGGATAACGACCGCTTACATTCCAGGGGTCTTTGAAACCATTTCACTTATCTACGGAATAAATTATAGGGTCGTTCGTTTTATGCAAGTATACTCATTATCAAATATGTGCTTCATAATTTTAAACCTGTCATTTTTAATGCGACTGCGAAAAATAAAAACATTTTTTTCCCCTCGCTGCCATTTTTTTTAAAAAACAATAACAACAACATTCATTTACATTCCAGTCGAGGTTTGTTTTTCTTAAAGCGATCGAGGCGGGCCCGCAGCGAAGGTTCGTTTCGTATTTCGTTAATTCGCGTTAGATGGCGCCACGCGACTTTTCAGTTCATTCTGAAAAGTTTAATCATCCCGCGCTTATATGGAGTGCGTCATAGAGTATCAATCGCGAGAGATACCCTGTATGGACGCGACGCAGACTCCCGTCGAATTAATAACGATCTAATTAGCAGGGATATATTTTTGTCAATATTAATTTGCATAATTAAAAGCTCGTCAATTTCACGAGAGCATACCGCCCTATGGTTCGCCACGAAGAACAACAGAAGCACACGTGTTCGTACGCATGCATGCAACGGGAAATGGATGCGAGTGGATGAAAAACGTGCTTTCCAGATAATCGGATGTTGATAAAACCAACCATAGCCATTTGTAACCATATTAAGCAACGAATGGGAACATTACGAAATGTTCATGGAGCATAAAATTTGCCCCATATTGCGAGGCAATCTGCATTTCGCGTCTCGCAACATTTACATAATGGAGGAAGAAAGACTGGCATCTTAGCAAACCTCGAAAATAATACGCTCAACAGCCAGTTGCGCGGAATTCTCTTGACGTTATCCGGAGATTAGATCAGGATATCACCGGCGTCTGCGCTTTTAAATGGAGACCTAATCTAATTGTTCTTGCTGAAACGTACAGTACGTGCAACTTTTAAAAACAAAAAACGTACCCACATTCTAAAGGCGCGTATTTCACGATGGAAAATGAAAACGCATTATTAAATACTGTACATTTCGGTGACCTCCTTCGAACGCCTTAAAATTTTAAAATTATTTATCACTAAACCATTTTTTTGTGGTAAAAGCATTACATTCAAGAAACTAACGTGCTGGAAATGTGAGCTGTGCGAAATAGATTTCAAAATGCGTCATGCATATACATGTGCATACAGTATTTCGGTCCAAATTTCATTAGCACTTTCACATTTTAAAATACATTTGCTTAAACTAAGCTTTAACATTCCCTCCCCCCCCCTCCATCCCGCAAATATCATGCACACCTTACAAAGATTGTGTGGATACCCTGTATATTTAGTGTCACCTATTTAAATATACGTTTCATTTAAATTCGAGTAAACTGCGACAATAATAACGAGTTTAGATTATTGCAAATTGATTTCTTTTTATAATTTCCGTAAATTTCAATTGATGGAACTGATTCAATAGATCAATACAAAATTACCTACAAATTAATTAAACATTAGAAAAAAAAGCGAAATAAGATGTTCGAGCCGCGTTTTGATACACGGGTAAACTTCATTCTGCTTCATTCACAAAATTGCTCTGTTCCTTAGAAAGTGGGCCATGCTCAAAAACGCAGAAAAGTCGATGCAGCAGCCGGAATATTAAACGCATTTTAGTTAAAATCCGCCTCCTGGTGGCTCATTAGAAAATCAGGTCAAACCATCTAATTAGATAGAAGGTGCATGCGTGTTCACAACGATTTTTACGAAAATTAAAGAGCTATAAAACATAACGCGAGTTTTTATCGAATCATATTAACAAACGCAGTCGTTTAACAAACAATTTCTGGTTGTTAGTTTGTCTTCAACTTCCAATCATTGCCATTTTGCCCATTTTTGCGTGCCCCTTTTTTTAACAAAGTTACCGAACGCCATTTCCTGCTTTCTGTTATCCCCTCGAACGTTTATTTGAATTTCGGTCATAATTACTGTTCAGTTGGAAAATAGATATTCCGCCCAAAATAAAATCATAAAAAAGCAGTTGACACCAATTTCTGATTTTGGCTATCTGCAATCCTACCGAAAAATAAAGAGAAAACAAGCGAGTATGCCAATAAAATTAGCGAATTCGTTCGCGAATCGAAATTAATAGATTATTAAACCAATAAAAAAGGCATTAAAATCTGTTATTAATTCGACTTAGTTTTGTCACGACATACAAAATTAAAAAGATAATAATCAGAGAATTAATTTTTTTTCCGAAGTCAAAACCGGTTGCGTCAATAACACCTAGTTATAATTCATATTTCGGCGCAAAATTTACGGCTTCTGAATTCCGAATCTGGATCCTTGAAAGTCTTATTTCGCAGGTGTTTATACGCGAATTTTGGACAAACCTTGCCTGTCAAGTTTAATGCAATAATCATAAAAGATGGCGCACCGACAAGACTCGAGCTTCTGATTTATAAGCTAGTATAAAGTCGGTGAATACTTGGGGAAAAAAAACTTTAAATAGCTAACTGGTCAGCAATTAGTTTCACTTCGTAAAACTCATCTAAAATAAAAAGCATTCGTCCAAGAGGCAGTCTGGCTCAATTAGCGAGATTGAAATGTTACCTGAGGACTATAGAATTCATTGACAGTATACGACTTAAAAACATTCTAATAATAACTTGGAAAATTAAAACCGAACTAATAACGATAAAATAAACAGGAAGACTAGAGGGAAACATTGCGCGGAGACTATTAACAGTCCTATAACCTTGCGATTGCTGATTCGACAATATTTATCATAAATAATTAAGCGCAGAAGGCCTAGGCGTCTAAACGTGTACTCCAAACTAACCATGGCAGCAAACGGTGCAGAAAAAAAACAACACTCATTAAAATCTATGGAGTCTCAACCATAATTCAAGGCTCGTCCTAGAGAAACAGGAAGCGAACTCAGGGCCTCGAGTGCAAATGTCACAGTTCGACACAACGTAGACTACACATCGTAAAAATAGACTTCGTCAAATGATGTTGCATATGCGTCCTTAAACTGTAATGCCTGATGCAGAAAAGCGAAACAAATTAAGCCCTTTGAATAAGGGGGCCATTCAAAAATGAACGTCCTCGTGTAGACGGTATATATAGGGCGATAGGTAGAGTCACGGACACAATGTGGACAGGGGGAGGGAGGGGAGTATGACCAACTCGGACGTCCACTTGATAAAAAAAATTGCCTAATAAAATCAGTTCCAGAAGTAAAAGGGAAATTGAGCGCAATATCGCATAGGTGATGTGTTATAAATTGCAAAAGTCAGTAAACGGGGTACCACCAGTTTTGGAAAACCTGGTAATGTCAGAGAACTTAAAAGCTCATGGTCCATTCGCAAACTTTCACATTTTTTCCAGTATAAATTTGCAAAATTTTCATTTTTCTCGAGCATAAACTTGCAAAATTTTCAACTTTTTCCGAGGTCATCTTTACAAATTTTTTCACGTTTTCCCGAGGTCAAATTTTCAACATTTTTAACGTTTTGCCAAGTACAAATCTTCAACAATTTCGGGTAAAGATTTGTAAAATTTTCAACAGTTTCCGAGGATAAATTTGCAAAATTTCCAAGAGATTTTGAGGACAAATTGGCAAGATTCTTAACCTTTTCAGAGTACAAAATTTACGTTTTCCGAGTACAACTTTGCAAAACTTTCAAAATTATATTTTGAGAACGTCCTTTTTTAATGGCCCTTAATGTTGCCGAAACATGTTTCTGCACATCCGCTACTCCACACCAAAGAAACAATTTACCCTGCAACGAAATGGATTTACCAGCTCCACACGAGTTGAACGAAACAGGCAGACACCGGCACCCAAACAAAAGGTTTTGTTTGGGTGCTTGTTTGTTGATTTGAAATACAAAGGTAGCAAAATACGAACGACAGCACCCATTGGTTCCCTTTGTAGAAGCGCCGCGACCAGAATATTTCGGAAACACTTTCCTTTGATGTAGACCGACAGTGGATGGGTCAGAGAAACATGCCATGACACAAATGTTCTGAAACAAAAATGTTTCACCAGATTTGTCCTGGAAATTATTTCGTGAAACATTCTGAAGAAACTGTTGGTCGGTACTACTTGTAAGCATTGCGGACATCCGTGCACTGTTACGATCAAGGTTACCATCAAATCTCGATAAATTGGCTTCAAATTCTTGCAATAAGAATACAAACCGTATATCCTTTTAAGAAATATCAACTTGACGACAGCGAGCTCGGTACAAGGGCTTCGACTTCAAGCTCTTAGCATTGATTGGATTCCTATAAGATTTCGTTTCCCTTTCTTTCTTCGATTTTTCCCAGAATGATAACGTTTGGAATTAATTCGATGTCAATATATTAAATGTCGTTCATGGTGATTTTTTTGCTGAATTAAAGCATTGAAGTTGTTCGAAGGAACTCGACAGTGACCTTATCGAGCCCGGTAATTTCACCGATTGAATTTGAATCCCTAACGTCTCGGATTGGTGGAAAATCGAAAGTGGATTTCTGGAACCGAGTCCATCGTGACTGAGGGAAAACTATAATTAAACGCCATCGGAGTGTGTTTGTCATTGTTTGGGATTTGCAGAAGATGCGCCAGGCATGATCAAGGTCGAGCAGATGCTTTCGAAGCTTGCACAAAGAAAGAGAAGGAGGGGGTGACAAAAAATTAACATGGGACCCCCCCACGAGACTGATGTCAAACGCATTAATTAAAAAAAAAAAGATTCGTCATGTGGGCGACGCGCATAAGAGAACGTGGGGTGCTTCATCAAGGAAATTGAATCCTGATGAATTTCAGCATTTTTCCATTTAGTGGAATGATTGAATAGTTAAAAGTTAAAAAGGGGTGTCTGCGTGGTGGCTTTCACTTTCAAGAGCTTTCACTTTGAATTCCGTGAATCTTCGCAGTTTTTCTGACTTTCAAACCAAGCTGGAGTACAGTACCAGATCGTGCCTTTGTCATGAGTTCAAAAAGACCAGCGACCTCTTATTTTGTTTGGGATTAAATGACGGCCATCTTCAGCTCGACAGAATTTCAATTCTCAATTAGAATTTAACATCATAAAATGGCGCGTTTTAAATTTGAGGCCTTGCTGCAGAATATAGTCTATAACTGTCGGTCAGAGATAGCTGCATCAACAGTCACGACTCTCGAGGTTTCTCGAAATAAGAAGCACTTGTGAATCCGGGTCCAGATTTCCCTGGGATATTGGGGGAAAACCTTAGGAAAACCCCTGTAGAATTCCATTTCAAGCTACCCTGACTTTACCAGCCGGTGCGTAGGAAAACTTCCCTTGGCCTCAATGGCAGGAATCTTCATAAGATTCGTTTTTCAGAATTACCATCAATTTCGTTACATTTTCCAGAAATATTTATCTTTGCAATGCATATTGGCAGCTAGGCCAGCTGCATTTCGGGGATGTTTTTCACGTTTGGGGAAGTCCTATGCAAATCTATCGACAAAAAAAAAATGAAAAACTTTGAAAATCACTGGACATGAAATTGGGTGACCCTTCTATCATCTGTGACCAGGCTATAACTAGAACAAACTGTGCGAAAAAAATTCCCCTAACAAGGTTTGAGGCCAGCCAGTTCATTTTCACGTGGACATGGATGCCAGGAAAATTGAAAATTGGAAAAACAAAAATGTCTTTAGGATGACAATGTCCCAAATGCATCGCAAGTTGTTTTACTCTCGTAGTTTGGCACAACATGCAATCGAAAGGATTTGCATATGAGAAGTTAAGTTTGGCTCAAGTTCCGCTCAACATTCAAGTCATGTCAACCACCATCTTTGTTGAAACGTTACACGCGTATATTTGCGAAAGTCATTACACATGTATTTCTCGTTAATGTAGCAAATAGCTGTTGACGCTGCTGGTCTAAATTTAGCTAAAACAAACAAAACTGCTGGAGCAACAATGTATTGATCGGCTGCCCCAATGAACTTTACGCTATTAAAAGCACTAACTTCCCTATGGAAATTTCATAGAAGTCGACGTAATAAGGTCAATCCCATCTAGGTGTGTACTAGTGACGTCATGTGACGCCGCAAATTGGATCAAGTGGCTCCGGATTAAAACGTGACCAGATGCACCCCCTTCCTGCACCCCCCAACGGGTCGCAATTATTTCATCAGAAATTTTCGGAATAGCATCGCCCCTAGTCCCGGCCCAGGGAGGGCAACGAAAATGTAGTCCAGGAAGTGGCCTCAGTCACGCCCTGCCACCTACGTCAGGCGTGACATCATCCCTGCCCGTTTCGAAGTCCTCGGAGAAACGAGAATGGGGACAGGCAAACATCTCCTCCCCCGCATTCGATAACACGCGCTGAAAACGAAAATTGATTTTCCTGTAATTATTTGGGCGGAGAGGAAGAGAGAGAGATGGAATGAGGGAAGAAGCCGAAATGACGCCATTTTCATAAATTCTTCATTCGTCCCAAATTGCGAATGATTAGCAACAACGTGATCCTCGAGAGGTAGCTGGAACGTGCGTCATAACGCCCGGATGCATCCGTCGAGAAAACGCCGGAAAACAAGATGGCATCCGCGGGGAACCTCCGAGCGTATGGAGCAAGTACGGAAAGGGTTCGCCATGAACCTCGAAATGGTTCGCGTGATCGCAACTTCCAAAAATCGTGCCTTCGAGCCAAATCGTTAGCCATTTTTTTTACTCCGAAAAAGCCCCAAACAGGCCCCAAGTTTCAGATATGGAAAAACACCGGATGTTGATAGCCTTAGTTCTTGTCCCTTTTTGCGTCAAGAGGCACAGGAAAACACAGTGGAATTTGGAGAAGTAAAAACCGCGTGATTTTCCGTTCAAAACGCGTCAACAAACGCTTTGGCGACTCCCAAAAATGGGCATTAAGAGCGCGTGACCAAGGTTTCTCGTCGAAAGCCGAGCGAGGAAGCGCCGTGGCATCATCGCCTAACGATGTTGTGCCCACGAACTGACAAACCCAGGACGATTCTCGTCCGGACTGATTTATCGGTGAAAAGCACCAAAACAAACTTAACCATGACCGAAAACGAAACGTTTGCCCAAAATAACCGACGCCGTGCGGCGGGAAGACTAAGCTATCTTCAGCGCCGCAAGGACTGGATTCGTGTGCATGCGAGCTAGGCATTTCCGCATCAACACCAAATGTTTATTAAACTCAAAGTATTGTTTCAATAAACGTTTATCAACGCTATCTACATTCGTGTTTATGCGAAACCAACGCTTCAAAGCGGGGAAAAAAAAGTTAATTCTGTTTATCTACACGCGGATCCGGGATGCGCTTTCCTCGAAAGAATTTTGTACGCGAGTTGAGCCGCTTCCCAAATTTTCGTAATCCTAACAAAAATGAAAAAATAAATTAAAACGCATGTTTCCAGTGAAATAAATGTAAATCATGCGATCTTTCGAGACATCTTCTCGGAATCCAATGAGTCTGCGCTTCGAATTTATGCAGCATATCGCAACCAAATTCAAAAGTGCCACAAAACAAAAATTGGCAGTTTCCGGTTTAAGACTGTATTAAATCAAGTGAAATTAGCTGCATATTCGATGAAAACGACATATCTGAGGTTACCATTATTTGGGCTAAATGACGACATTGTCATTTTATTTCATCATGCATTAAAACTTGCCTTATCACAAAATTAAAAATGTCGAGTTGTGTCACTTCTGAAGCGAGGCTGCTATCTATTTGTTTAGTGTAATTTACTTTTTAGTACACTGTAGAGAGAGGTGCTATTTGCAATATAATGATGTTTGATTGATAGACCACAGTATCATTTCAAAATACGAAAAAATGCGAAAAATCCTGTAAAATGACCAGAATGTTAAGAAAATACTTTCAAATACGCAAACATTCCAATACCTTTTCCGTGTTTTTCATTATTCATGTACAATTTCGTTGTCCAACAACGACGTACCCATGCAGCATGGTCATAATTTCTTTCCCCTTCCATCATTGTTGTCCTGCTTTAGCGTTGTTCGCAACCTTCCGAAACACCAGCACTCATAAACAGTTCATTCGCAACTCAACCCGAACCTGAGATTAATCTCAAGACCACGTGGTCCTCCATCGATCGAGCCTATAGAAAGTCGAGACTCGAGTAGATCCGTATTACGCTTATTGCGCTTAGGCCGATCATCCGTCTAAATTGGCCCAATCTCTTATCTCAATCCATTAACCCTAGGCCCAAGTGCGAGTAGTCTTAGAGGAAGCTTTCGTAGAAAAATCAGCCGAATTTCACTTTCTCGCGGTGTTTTTCCGGGTGTCAGAACAATACTGCTAAAACCATTAAGAGCGACGGGCGTCCATTTGCAGGGATTTAACAGCCGCGTGCTTCCGGTTCGCTGGCAATTAGCTCGCTTCGCACCGCGAGCGGGATTACGCAATCGCAGTTTGGCAGTAATTAAATTAATTAAGAAATGGCTATACCGTTTTCAATAATTAATAGCGAGGCGCGAAGATTGAGGCAAAAGGAAAGACGGGGGGACTTAATGACAAATTAGCGGCCAATTCATAAGCCGCACCGAGTGAAATCATAGCAAGAGGCAACGCGCTTAATGAAGAAATTGAGATAAAAAGACAAGAAGCAGCAGCAACTCGAGATACCAACAACGTAAATAAGAAAATTGGCTCGAATATGGCTGAAGAGCCATGCGGAGGAAAACGTGGCAGAATGAGCTTAATTGAAACGAGAACTTAATTGAAGCAAAATTGGAGCGACAAATTGCAGCCTATCAATCCCGTTAGTAATTACATGCAGCCTGCATTAAAGAAAAGAAGATGGAAGAACGGAGGATAAGAATCACGGAGTAATAGAATGATGGGGAAAGAAGAACACCGTAAACGATATACGTCACCCCGCCATCAAATTATTCGGATCTTATGCAAAGTGCGGACCGACGAAACACTATACTGCTGCGAAACAGTGGTCCCGCAAGTTTTTTCGAAATATTGCACAAACACGTTTCCAGAAAACAGATCTGGCCAATCGATTTTGTTGCAAAACAACATTTCATGACATCTATCCGCAATACATTCATAGTGTCGGTTCAGATGAACGATAAAAAACAATGTTTCGGAAACATTCTGCATGGTCGCGGCGCTTCCACAAAGGAAGACAAATGGCTGCTATTGTTTGTTTTTGATTTTTGCTTGGGTGCCGTCGTCTGCCTCTTTCGTTCGACACAACGAGTCCTCCATTTTGTTGCGAGTGAAAGTGTTTCGTTAAGCCCGGTATCCACCAACGAAACAATGTTGCGAAGGTTTCATGAAAATCTTTCCGAGATATGTTTCGTGCAATCTGTCGCTGAAACAGGTATCGGAAACATTTGTCTCCACCAACGAAACAATTTAACAATCTAATGATGAAACATGCCATGAAACACTGTTTCGCAAAAAAATGTTGCGTCAAAATGTTTCACAAAATTTTTTGTGCAACATTTTCAGAATGAGCTTGTTGCTAAACAGTGTTTCGCAACACGGTTTCGTTGTTGGAAACCGGACTTTAGAGTGGACACAATGTTTCCAAAACACGTTTCTACAGTTGATAATAAAATATACATTTGTTTCGTCGGTCTGTATTAGGCATTAGCATAAATAAATAGACAAATGCAGTAAAGCCGAACAAAGTTACGCGCGAGATAATGTTGTTCGCGCGTTTCAAGTACTAAAAAACGAGAACGTTTTATTTTTCTGTACTAAACCTAGAAAAATGTCATGTATTTTTCATCTTACTCTTAAAAGTATAAAATACCGCGGGCTCGCTATCGAAACAAGATAACAGTACATGTACGTTGTACGTGCATGCGCAGCATAAACAATGTCATCCCATCAAGGCTCTAATGCCATGCTAATCCATTTCTCCAGGGGTAGCTTCTCAACTCGAGGCTCCGAAATGCTCGAAATGCAACGGATCGTTAAAAGCACGAGCTAAAAGCTTCCCTTACATCGCTTACTGCAAATACAGGACAATTTTTAAACAACCTATGGCGAGGGATTCAATTCATATTGAAAATCAATATTTTTTAGCATTACATTCGCCGTTTTTGGTTAATGTCTTAAAAAAAGCAGACTCAAGGCCGATATGTATTTCTTCGAAACATTTATTATTAATTGCTTTATTACTGAGAAAGCTTACCTCACGGCACTGACCCTATATATTAATAGGTTAGTTCGTGGAAGAACACGGGTCCCAGTCAATGATTTTGAATGTAAAGATCGAGGTAAATACGAAGGAAAATAACACTATCCGAACAAAACAAAAAAATAATGGAAATGAATTTTTCAAGATACGAAATAATACTCTAGATGAAGCCTTATACAGATTAACTAGAGCATTTTTAGAAAAATTCGTTCGGGTTAAAACATCTTGGGCATAATCTATTGCAGTACGGGTGTCATTATTGCATACGGTTCAAACGCCGTCATTGATCATTTTTCACCTCGTGTTGCAATTGACTCTTGTCTTCCAGTACAGTAGCGTCAACTTGTTTGCCCGAATTCCAACAACGTGCAAAAATTCGCCATGCATGTGCAAAACAAAATAATAAACAACCACCGAGTACAGTCGCTTGTAGGTAGCGCATTAGAGTACAACGTCTAATAAATAGTCGCGTACGATATATGACGCCGTTTATTAGACGTAAAAATGCGCAGCCTCGCGTGTCACCGCACCGAGAGTAATGCGTTGGTGGAATGCAGTCGCAATTTGGTGCATATGTTGCCTCGTTTCGTGGCCATCGCGCTGAAGAAAAAAATAAGAGGACGATGACGTTAGCGGAAGTTAATAGAACAACGGCAAGAAATCTGCCCAGATATCGCCTTCAAAAATTACCCGAGAGGGAGGCAATGAGGAACGGTGAGGAAAATTGGGGGTACATGAAATGTGAGAAGAATGTTAACATTTGTCCACGTTGAAAATCAACGACCAAACTGTAATAGCATGGCGTCGAGAGCTCCTGAAGGTGATTTGAGGGTCACCAACTCCCTCCAATCTGCCCCTGAGACATTTTTGGCATGCATACATGCCTGTATG
>JAQGAO010006899.1:0-11813 GCA_034697705.1 Ommatoiulus sabulosus | reverse complement strand
TACCTGGCCAACCTGGTGCAAAGGAAAGGAGAAAGGAACATTGCAGTTCCAGAAGTCGGAGACATTGTCCTGGTTGGTTCTGACAACAAGAGACGCTATGAGTGGCCTTTGGGGAGGATCATGGAGCTAATTCCAGGAAAAGATGGCTTTGCGAGAGTTGCAACCGTAAAGACCAGGCATGGCGTTTTGACCAGACCGTTGCAGAGGCTGTATCCATTGGAGGTCCCGACGTCGCGGATGTTGCAGCCGAAGGGTCCAGTTCCAGCAGAAGCGTTGCAAGGGGAGCGAGGTCCAGTTCCAGCAGAAGCGTTGCAAGGGGAGCGAGGTCCAGTTCCAGTAGAAGCCACAAGAGACGATGACCATGCAGTTGTTACCCGGAGCGGCAGAGTGACACAGAAGCCAAGCCGTTATCGTCATTGGAATGTTTAGTTCTCCTATGTTCTTTTCTTTATTTAAAGTTTGAAAAGAAGGTGGGAGGATGTTTGAATCCCTTAATGGGGGATTTTAAAATTCAAATTTGGTGCCAAGGAGGCATTTGTTTTGTCCCAATGCATGCTGGGACGTGGAAAAAGACTGGTGGCGCCTTCCTTCTTGTTTTCTAGGGTTTTTTTGTATTCACCCGGTTTTTCTTTGTGCTTGATCGTTTTTTTGTGTTGGAAGAGTGGATTTGCTTTTGATTCGTTTTTTGTTGGTAAGAACTACCAGAAATGCAGTTCATGTAGCCCACATGTATTGGAAATGGCTCAGAGAAAAATAAATGATTGTGTGGCCAATTTACATCTGGTTTTTTGTGTGAATATGTGAATGAAGAGACCATCAAGCTGAACTTTTGGACATAAAAATACAACAACAACAGCTCTCACTGGGAATCAGTGACATAAACATTGGATCCAAGTGCAACCAGGTAGGTTCACTGACCGGATCACAACAGCGGCCAATCCACACGTCGCCAAATACTGCTTGTGAGATTTGCTTTCTTTCTTTGTTTTTGTTGAAGTGTTTAGGTTTCCCTTTGGGCTTCCCCTTCCTTATTATTATGATTATTATTATTATTTAACAGATCTTATCTCTCTTTCTTGTTTTCTGTAGAAATTTCAGATTGAGATTTGCTCCAGTTCGGTTAGACCTAATGTCTGTGGGGACTCAAGGTTCTTCTCATCCATGAGGCTGTGGATTTTGCCGAATTCCAGCACTCTCTGGAAAGGAAACAACAGCAGGCCAAAAAGCCCAGACTGGCTCCCACTCCAGGAGTGGGTTTCTTAGCAATTCCACGTAGGGTTGCTTCTGGCCATTCTTGCCCAGGCTTGTCCTCAGGACCCCGCAGGCTGTCTGAAAGTTCCAGTGAGGGAAGGCCAACACGAGATTGTAGCAGAAGCAGGTCTGCTTCTCCAGAGATGTATGCCTGATGGCTGCGTGAGCAACGAGTTGTCCCTGCATGTTCCTTCGGATACAGAGGTATCTACCCATGTGGAGGCTCCCGAGGCAGCTTATAAGCAACCCGAACGAGGGTAAGGTCTTGGCCATCGACCTCATCTGGGAGGAAGCTGTCATCATGCGGAAGGAGGCTCCGTGGACCCAGCCGCAAGTTTCAGATACGGGAATATGCCGGTACTCTTTTGCATCGGAGGAGGGCCAACATGCATTCCTGACTCCAGCCCTTCTCAGTTGCTTCAGTAAGTGTTTGCCAAAACGCTGATTGTCTACTGAACGTTCATTGGAGAAGTCTTCCCAGAATGATCTGCTGGTCTCCCAGGTTTACTTAAACCTGCCTGCTGCAAGGCTGATGGCCTTTCCTCCTTCTCAATGGATGTCGATATGTTTCTGAACCTCACCTATTGGTTCACAAAGCTGTCCATGTACACTGCCTAGTGGACCAATGCTTTGCACCACTCGTTATTGTTGTCAACCTTGTGACCTGCCAGTGAGGGGCCAGGGGAGTGGCATCTTTTCTCACCTTCTCTGTTGGAGGATGTTGCCAAGCTGGCTAAATTTGACAGGACTCTTCCCTCTTCATCAACTACAAGAGGTTCTCGTTCACGTGGTGGAGTCCGTCTCACCGGAGAACTGCTGCTAGATATAGCCAACCATCTCATCCTTACAAGGGTTGCCATGATAAAGGTGGATCACGGGGTGATTGTTCGTCTGGGCCTGGTCGTTCGCACTCGCCGGCAGTATCCCTGATGTTGGATGTTCTACCCTGGCCTCTCCAAGGATCGAGTGTTGCAAAGCGATGAGGGAAGACCTACTCATTCTTCAGCCTTGGCACCGATGGATCCTGGCCTCTGGGTTCCAATCACATTCAATGGTACTGTCCCGCCCACATGCGTTTCCTACTCTTTGGTTGGGTGCGCCAGACCCTGGATTCTTCGTCAGCTGGTTTTAACTGCTGATAGCCAAGCAGGTAGTGCAACCTTGCTCCTGCTCGGACAACAAGGTTGTGTGCCACTTATTTCTTGTGCCTAAACCCAATGGGACTTCGGGCCGTTCTTAATTTATGCCCCGTCAATAAATATGTCAGTAAGCAAAAGTTTATCTTGGAATCCTTACAGGATGCCATCCTCCTTCTCCAGCCAGATTATTGGATGACTACCACGGATCTCAAGGATGAATATTACAGTGTGCCCATGCATCAACACCACTGGCAGTACCTGTGGTTTCGGTTAAGCCCTGACTTTTACCCATGGGGGTTTGACAAAATGTTGAAGTCACTGTCTGGGTTCCTGCGAGCCCAAGGAATTAAGGTACAGTAGTTGTTCATTTGGATGACTTCTTGGTTGTTGTTCCTTCACTTGCTTAAGCGGTGCACCACACCCTGGTGCTTCGTACCACTTTGGTGCAGCTGGGATTTCAGTTGAGCGAGAAATGTATGCCTTCTCTATGCCAGCGGGCCAAATTCTTAGGGTTTTGGCTTGACACTACTATGATGCCGATCGCTCTGCCCACCGGCAAATGCTTTAAAATTCATTAGGCTGCTCGAACTATCCTGCTGACTTCTATCTGTCCATGGCCTTTGTTGTGGTCCATGATGGGGCTGTGTACATCTGTCCCATAGTGTGGCATGCCTGTTGACTGGCTCTCGGCATCCCTCCATGTGTCGACAATATTGTTCTAGCTTTTTTCTAGTTTTGCACAGATCGGGATGCAGATCCTTGTTGTTTGTCCTTACCCATCATTGTAGAATTTTTGGCTTGTCTGCATTCCCTTGGCCTCAGCTTCAGCACAGTCAATACGGCCCATTCCGCAATTTCAATCATTTATGCTCACCTGGATCATCGACCTGTGGCTTCCTATGCCGTGATAACTCGCCTAATCCAGGGAGTTTTCAATGCCAATCCAACGTGGTCATGTGGGATGTTGATCGATTACTTACACTGTTGGCTGGTCCTCAATTTCATCCGGTTGAGGGCATTGCTGTGGATCTCCTTCAGAAGAAACTGTCGATGTTGATCCTGATCTCTACTGCAGTGTGGAGTGACACCTTGTCTCGTTTACGCATTGTCTGGTCACATGTTTTAACGTAGTGACTACATTTTTGTTCCAGTTGGTTTGGCAAGCACTGCCAGTTCACACCGCCCGTGACCCTCCATGGTCTTACATTGCTTTGATCTTGACTTAGCTGTTTGCCCGTTTCACACCCTGCGTGTCTTCTTGGATCGGACCAGCATGGCCCTTTGTCAGGTGAGCTTTTTTGCCCCAACCTGTGGGGGCACCTCATTTGGCTAGCACGGAAGAGATCCGTGCTTTTGATTTTGGATCTGATGCATATGGCAGGGATCACCGATGTTTTTTGCCCGCATTCCATTCAGGCGGGTTTGACCTGGAAGGTCGCATCTCTGAATATGCCGATTGCTTCAATTTTTGGTGCTGGCAATTAGTCTTTGTCAGCCACCTTTTATCGTTTTTACCATCGTTCGCATCGCAGTACTTTGGATCCCGTTAGTTTCAGGCTCACGTTTTGCATGCCCTGTGATTTCACTGCGATGCACAGAGGGGTATTTGGCTGATCTAAACGGACAAAATTCAATTTTGCAAAATGTACTCCAGGTAGAAAAAACATTACATGATTATCTTGAATAGTCAGGAAATAATAAGTGACCTGTTTCCCTATCCTCTCTACAGTTTGCTTAAGGTAACATCAGTTAGAACTTGACTGTTAATGAATGTTTATATATCTTTTTTTAGCAGACTTTGTGAAGGCATACTTTGGCATTCAATCATTAATATTCAGAGTTTAAATTAAAGAAAGAAAGAAGTGATGGATCATGATCACTCAGGTATTACTGCATACTTATTAAATGTTTTTGGTTCATTTTAAGAATTTTTAATGATAAATTTTAGGGTTAGAAGTAGTGCCTGTTTTTGCAAATTCTGAACCACATTTTTCCCATTTATTAAGGTGTTAGTTGTACTTCAGGGTGTTTCCCTGTGAAAATTCTTGCTTTAAAACAAAACAAAAGCCTATACTAAAAAACCTAGCAAAAATTAGCCATAGAAACCCGGGGTTTCTTTTAATTTGGGGAGTTTGAAATAAGATGGATGCACATGATAAATTTTTTTCATTGCAAAATAATGTAGGTTTGCAATAGTTAAATTTTTTAGATTCACAGGGCGGCTCAGGTGTTAGAGTAGTGACCAGAAGAATGTTGTTTGACAAAATGCAACAAGAAACCTTGCCCAGTATTGATGATAAATTAGAATTTCTCCAAAATTGTTATATTATCTGAAGCCTACTCAAAGGCTTCATGAAGAAAAAGCTTTCCTATATTAAGTCACAATTTAAACAAAGGTGAATAAAAGCCTTTAAAAAGGAGAACGTATTCCTAAAAACCAATCATGAATGGCTACAAAGAACATTCCAAATCCCGAAACTAGTGCAGAAGCATTCGGGTCGACCACCTAAAGCATTTAAAGAATTGCGTGAGAAGAGTAAAAGAAGAAAAACAGAAGACCTTTGCAATACTGCAGATGACGAACTTCTCATGCATGATGTTCAGACACAGCTAAACACCTCTGGAAAGAGATGCTTCCAAAATACTAAAGGAATTACTAGTTCTCCAAGCCAGCAGGAAAATATAAAAGAGTATTCTATAGGACTAGACAACAAAATACTACACAGCTGTAGTCCTTACAGGCCCTGTCAATGCTTGTTGAAGCTGACAACCAGAAGACAATATGAGATAATAAGAACAACACAAAAATGTTTGCCTTGCTACAGAGTATTTCAAAAGAAAAAAATACTACCCTCTTCATATTTAGAAGAGGTTCTCCATACATTAAATGAGAAAGAATGTGACTCATTGCAACTAATTTGTGTTAAATCCTATAGGCATTTATTTAATTAATATTTCTTTAAACTTACTTTTGAGACACTCTACAGTGTGCCTCCTGCTCTATGTGGGACGTCAGTGGCCAGCCTGACTTTGTGAGTAAGCCAAATTGAATATGACTGATTGGCAACAAAGGGTTAACTTCAAAAAATAGAAACATGCGAGCTAGCTAGGAATGGGAAGAAAGCCAAAATGACGCAGCTGGGAACCAAAGGGTTATCCAGGCTGCTTATCCCAAACAGGCCATGGCAAATGCTATTGGCTTAGCCAAAAATGGCCACCTGAAATTTTATTGGTCTTCAACAGCAAAGTGGAACCAAAGGGTTATCCACTTTTCTGTATAAAACCAGGAGCAAATTTCAGGAGAGCCAGAAGTTGAAAGGGAATTACAGGATAACTTAACCGTTTGGATTAGTGGTTAGGAAATCCCATGTTCTCTAATACTGAAGGACTTGACCGTTAGGATTAGCGGTTGGGAAATTTAGTAAAAGAAAACTTAGTAGAAAACAACTTCTCATATGTTACTTAGCCGTTTGGATTAGCGGCCGTGTAATCATATTTCTTCCGACTTGGGAAATCTCAGCCGTTTAATGTAGCGGCTCTGAGATCATTTGAAAGAAGATATGGTTGCACACTCCTATGGTGATTACTAACCGTTTGGGTTAGCGGCTGGAAAAATCTATGGAGTGTTCAGATTGAATATTGAGTGTCTTCATTTACCAAATTAATATAACATGATAAAAGTTTCCTTAGAGAAGTTAAGATAGTCTTAAGTGTTATACTGTGTTTTTAAGTGCTATTATTTTGTTGGTCATCACGACTTAGAAATTGAAGTTTCTTACTAAGGTGAGAAACTAGGAAATGTATTTCGTTAACATATTTAAATGCAACACTAACACCTTTTTGTAAATAAAAATATTTTGTAATGTATGACAAACCGACTGTTCTATGCATCGGCCTTCATTGGCCTAGGTCAAATTCGAACAATTCATTCAGTTTAAATTTAGAGTTAATAACTAACAATAAATAGATTATTATCCTCTATGATTTAACATTTGTAAGTGGGGCTGTGATGGATCACAGCAGATCCAATTCAAGCAAAAATAACAAAATGCTGATTCAGACTCAAACATATTTCAGAGCTCTTTTGTGCTACTTCGACTAGGCTGTGGTATTGACAGTAAAAAAATTGTCTGGCAGAACCCAACACCAGCTTCACTACAATATTGTCATCCTATCCGAATTAGAATCGTGAAGGAGTATGTTGACATTACACAAGAAGAAATACGTTATATAGAAAATGCTGCAAGTTCATTACAAAACACTCAAATGACATATGACGAAAAATGCTAACACCCTAAGATTTGGGCTTTCGCTGTTACATGCCAGGATCTGCCTTTTTGAAAGCCTGCTTCAGTTGTCCTACAAACTGCCTGTTAAGAAATGGCAGCTAAGATAAGAGTCTGAAAAAGCTATTGTAAAGCAAAGAAAGGCTGAAATTGAAGCCAAATTCCAAAGAGAAACAGGTTTAATAGTGGACATGCCAAAAGCAGGCTTTGGAAAGACAAATGATGGCAATACCAGTAGGTTTTTTGCTGATCCACAAGTAGCTGCTGAAATAACTGGAATTGATTATGACTTAATATATAGATTTAAAGTACTGTAATTTTAGAAGCCATTTCAAGCTGCCATACGATTGATATAGAAAAATATGATAAATATACTATGGATACTGCTAAGCTCTACATTAAGCAGTATTCTTGGCATCCAATAACACCTACAATGCACAAAATCCTCATCCAGAGTGCAGTTGTCATAGAACATTCATTAGTGCCCATAGGCCAACTATCAGAAAAGGCTGCAGAAGCATGGAATAAGCACTTCTGGTCATACCGACAAAACTTTGCAAGAAACATTTCTAGGGAGGCATGCAACCTTGATGTCCTGAATAGGCTACTTTTAAGCTCCAACCCACTACTCACAAGCATGAGACCAAAACCAATCAAGAAAACAAAACCATTTTTAACAGAAACCATGGAATTATTGATATCAGCTGAGCCAAGCCTATCCGACCAAGAACCAGAAGAATCCTCAGAAGACAAAGGGGATGATTTATCTTCTGATGAAGAGCTAATTTTTTCTCGCAAAATGTATTCATTATTAAATAATAATGATGTCGCAGTACTTCAGGTCCCGTTAAGGAGTTTTAGGCTCACGTTCCGCATGCCCCTCGAATATTCTCGCTTGTGCGATCTACGAGGTCGCCTACGAGAAGGCTGCCTCGTTCTTGTGTTCCAGATGGGTTTGTTGGTTAAGTTGCACCTGTTGTGCCTCTTTTTGTTATTTGGGTTCTTTATAAGTTGTGTGCCGTTCTGTACTGCCCTAGTTGTAATAAATGCCCGTTATGTCTGATCAATAGGTGTTGACTTGCTCTTCCTTAAGGTTGGGGCAATCCTGGGAAATACAGGGGCGCCTTTAACCTCACATGGTGGAGGTGCGAGTTTCCGATTCCCGATTAGAAAAGTAGTTAGATATGACAACTCGAGCTAAGGCAGTGGCAGAAGCTACGGCTTCAGTACAAGTTATAGAGGGAAAAGATCAGAGAGAGAGCCAAAGCCAAAAGAGTTGCGAAACTACGTCGGGAATAGCCCAACAAAGGGGCGAAATGGCTCCAGCAGTTAAGAGTATGGGAGATAATAAGGATTCCCCAGGAACTTTTGGTGGACATTCCGTACAGTATATGGAGTTACGAGAGACATTCAATGTGTTAGATCATTGGGTGTGTACAGGAGCTGGGTTGAGCACGGGGGAGCATTGTTCGAGTTATGAGACACTAGAGGATCTTTGGCAAATAAAGGCGGGGGTGACCCCAAAGAACGAAGACATGGTGGTATAATTAGAGGGACCAAAACTGGACCCGACAATGTGGTTTAGATCAGAATAACTACCAAGTTTTGATGGTACATGAGATATTCCTATCATCTTTTGAAATAGCAGTTAGAACAGAGCATATTCCAAAGGGGGAATGGGCATTGGGACTCCGATCAAAATTAACGGGGTTGGCCAGGGATTAGCTATCCACGCATGAACATAAGTTAGTGAATGCTGACTGGATAGCATTTAAAGGAGCTCTTTTGGAATACTTCTATCACCCGGATGTGGAGATGGAGTTAATGGATCAACTGGCTTAACGTCAACAAGCTCCAGATGGGTCCGTCCGGACATAAGTAATGGCTATTGAATTGTTATGTTTGAAGTTAGACCGGAATATGCCGGACAGAATGGTTAGAAATAACATAGGAAAAGGATTGCAGTATTATTATAAAGAACATATGAGAACACAATCGCACCTGGGACTTCTCGAATATCGAAGAGCATTATTAGAATTAGAAAAGGGATATGTGGATCGATCCAAGAGGGGGTCAAGGACAGAAAATCCTACCAAAAAAAATTATACAAGGAGTAAATGCAGCTGTTAGTCAAACAACAGTAATAAAAGATTATTTAAAGTTATACTGTTTTTGCTGTCAGGAAATAGGACACAGCGAAAAATTGCTCGAAAGTATTAGAGCCAGGAAAAAATCCGCGGGAACCATCAACAAATAGGCTGATGTACGATGATGATAATACACCTGTAATAAAAGTGTACATTGACCGCATACCATGTTATGACCAATTTGACACAGCATCATATTTGTCAGTTATAGCACAACCTCTTACGGAACAATTAGGGTTGGAGATAGAGCCCAATCCCAATGAATTATGCACTCAACATTTTAATAAGTAACTCAAAGTTTGAATCCATTTGAAATTTGAATGGCTGGTCAAAGAGCAAAAAACAATATATGAAAACATAGCTTGGTTATCCCTCTCTTCTGTTCATCAAGTTTGAACGATATATTTGAAATATTTTTGGAATTTCAGCCATTTTCCCAAAACCTTCAACTTAAAAAAATTGGCTTTTTGGTGCAATGGATTATGCACTTTGTTCTTAAATCTGGTTATAAGAGCGTCCTGTTATTAATTGCACATGCAATTGTTCCAATAACTTGTTCTGTATGTTCTTAACTCTTTATGAGCTCTATTTCATCAATAACAACAGGCTGTGAAAAGTTATGGGCAAGAAACCAGACATTCCTTTAGAGTTGAAGAAAAGGCTCGTAGAATTACATAAAAATGGACGCTCTGTAGCAGATCTATGTTCTGACTTTGATTGTTGCCGCAGAGCAATCTATAACATCTTGAAAGAAGTCAAAACCTACAACCAAAACCAACCTGCAAAGCTGAGACCTGGAAAACAGCGATGCACATCAGTGACTAATGATCGTGTTATAAAACAAATTGCTAACCAGAATCGATTTTCATCCCTCCGAGCCATAACAGAAAATGTCTATCAGGCAGGAATTGATGTATTAATTAACACAGTCCATCGTCGGATCAAGGAAAATGGCATGAAAAACATGGTAGCAAAGAAGAAACCTTTACTTAATTCTGCCCAAAGAGCAAAACGAATCCTTTGGGCAAGAGAGTTCTCATGCTATACAAAGTATACATGGAAGCAGGTACTTTTTAGTGATGAAAGTTACTTCACAGTACCAATAGGCAAAGGGAAGTATGTTTGGCGCTATAAAGGTGAGGAATTGAGCTCAAGATGTGTTCGTCCTGTTGTACGGATACCAGCTGGAATTATGGTATGGGGTTGTATGGCATCTCATGGATTGGGTAAGATGCAATTTGTGACCAAATCAATAAATTCGGACACGTATCAAGATATTTTGGAAGAATCAATGATGCAATCAGCCGACAATTTGTATCCTGATGGTGATTTCATCGCCATTTAAAGTGGCGAATTTGTCATCTACTAGTGTCCGGCTAGATGGTGGCCAAATTTTAGCTTTGGCAGCCCCTTTGCCGGACGATGAGGAAATAATTCCTGTAAGAGAACGTGCACAACGGATGAACGAAAGACCCGGAGAGGAACAGGAAAATCAAAAATTTAGAGAAGCATTAAATATAGATCCAAAATTGTCAGGAGAACAACGAGAGCAATTATTTGCATTATAGATGAAATTTCAATCGGTGTTTGCCCTGTCGGTGGCCGAATTTGGGTTAAGTGACTTACCAGCACATACCATAGATACACAGGGGGCACCCCCGGATTATCAGCCCCAAAGAGAACAGCACCAGCAGTTAGAGAAATTATAAGAGGAAGTGGCGGACATGTGAAACAATCAAATCATAGCTCTGAATAGAAGTCCTTATACGAGTCCGATAGTAATAGTAAAGAAAATAGATGGGACATATCGTTTTTGCATGGATTACCGGAAGGTCAATGCGCAGACCAAGGTAGATTCATATCCCATCCCTCGCATAGATGACGCATTGGATTCACTACAAGGAGCAGATTGGTTCATGATCCACATGCGGATCGATATTCTGAGTGTAGAAAAAGTTGTGCGATAAAAGAAATGTTCAAAAGTGTTTGGCCAGAACTGCAGAAGGAGGAAGATACGGTAAAGAAGATGCCAGTGGTTGCAGCAAAGAAAGGGGAGACAGTTAGAAAGCAGAGTGCAGGAGGACAAGAGGGTGAACGAGTGGAAAAGGGGCAGCCGCCATTATGTCGGGCTGCCTCGTGTCCATCAGGATTGGAAAGTTTGGGTCAGGAGACCATGACGAAGAAAGTGATGGTGTCATCAACGATGGTACTGCCACTCAAATGTTTGGCCTCTACAAAGTTGCTAGAGGAATTTATCAAGTGCTTCGAAACAATAGAAGGAGGGGTAATGTGTCCTGACCCAGAGATGCATAAGAAGAATGAAAAAGTAGATGCGGGGGTGCAAGCGTAGCCAGATTGGGAAAAGGAAGGTGACTTTCTGAGATATGGGAGGTCATCAAAGGCATCTATTTTCTCGTACTCATCAGAACTGGAATCGTGGGAATATTGGCCGTCGTCAGATGAGTAGCCACCAAAACCAGAACTGAAGAAGTTTAAGTGGGAGTACGAGGCTCCAGAGAAATACGAACTCTCAGATTTGGACACGAAGTTTACACGAGCGGAGCTTTTCTGTTTGGAATCCTATCAGGTCTATGGAGACCTGATGGGTGAAGAGTGTATTCTGGGAATGGAGTTACTCCAGCGAGTGGAGAACGCGGGAATCTGGAAGTATGATCCATTGTGGCAGACACCGAAGGAACAGACGCCGACTCAGAAACGAAGGGAAAAACGACGTCGGAGTTGGCAGAATCTCAAGAACAAAATTGCGGAACTGGACACGGAGTACGCAGCTTGCTTTGGTGGCCGCCACGAGGAGGAGAACTAATAGGACCTTACGAAGAAGAAGAGCAGAAATATATAAGATTTGTGAGAATAAAAGACGGGTACGATTAATTCTGTTAAACGATGTTTTATTGCCTGCATTCCGGGCATTGGCTAGTCGATAAAAAGCCGATGGCGCCAAAAGTAAAACGTGTATCTCACCTGGAATT
>JAQGAO010006898.1:0-11813 GCA_034697705.1 Ommatoiulus sabulosus | reverse complement strand
TACATGCGAGCCAATTCCAAATTGCAGGTAAATCACATAATACAGCAAACAAGTTTCCAGTTATATTGCAATCAACTTAATTATCTACAGATACCCAACAGGAAAATCTTGCAGAAAAATAAAATTATAGTTGAAACATTTTGCAGAAAAATGAAATTAAGGTGGTAAATCATTCTAAATAACGATGTAGCTGTGTTTAAATGGCTCACCTGGCCAATTTTGAATCTGGTTTAACTATTCTTATTCAGAAACCAGCCGACTATACAATTGCGCGCCTTCATGATTGTTCATGTACAGTATCTACAGTTGTACGATATATTGTTTATAGTCAAAGGATGTAATACTCTATCACGAGTTTGCACTATGCATTATTCTAGTACATCGGTATTACATTTCTATATACCCTGACTAGATGCTCATGTGGCTATAAACGTCATCTATTGTATACCTCTTCAACATTGAGTTGCTGTACTCGAACGTTTTCACAGTTTGAATCAAGATATAAGACGAGTTCTGCTAACTTTTAAATGGCGGTCTCGTGGAGCCCATGCACGCTCCATATTTTCCCCAAAAAAGCAGATATTGATAAACGCTCAATGTTGTATTATATTGGAAATCCTGCAGAGTGCACTCGTTTGTATGTGGCTCTCCAAAGGAAATAATCTCTAACCCCCATCTGTGAATCCAATGGAGTATCCAGTGATCGAGGGATCTTGACCATACATGTTACCGTGCTATCGGCGCCAATATCGAAAAAGGGGATAACATTGTCTTGTTGATATCCGGTTTGGGATGAGAATCAAACACTCGACTGCTGTTTTTCTGCCTCGTTGTAACCGGTCAACTGCATTTTCCGATTTTGGTGATTGAACTCGCGCTTATTCGAAATAGGGCGGAAATGGGGGTTGCTTATGACGAGAAAAATGGATTTAGGCCTAAGTATCTAACTGACCCGTGTCCATGAACCAGAAAGAAATTGTAATAGAGTACATTAACATATATGAACACAGTATGTTCGAGCAAGACATCATACGATGTGCATAAATATGGAATCAATTTGTGGATCTGATTTCAGAATAATTCCAAACGAAATACCAAATCTTTTGTTTAATCTTTAATTCTGTGCTGCAAACATGTTGCTTAAACTAATAAACGTACACCAAGTTTCGTCTTGGCACGTTTGTAACACCAGATCACAGCCTAGTTGGTGTTTCTTTACCATCTGGAGCATTTCTGAAAAAACAAATTTTTATAAAATATACCAAATTTCCAATTTATGGCCTACTGTATTTTTCATACTTCGCCAGAACTGAAGAATTGCCTGGTTACCTGGTTTTTAAATGATAATCTGTTGTTGTTTTAGAGAATATCACTCTTCAGCGTTCATAAACGAAGCTTTTCAATACGATTCGAATCACGTATCTTTCGAAATCGGAGTAAAATATCTGGACTGTGGTTGTTTCAGAAGATCTAAATACTAATTATTTAAACGGTTTTTATCAAATAGTGGGGATCGTTTTTGTCAATAAAACATGGGAGTATAGGAAAATCGAATTAAAATGTAGGCCTACAGAATGCGCAAGCATTTCTAAACTTCCGATTTGATATGTAGCATTTTAAAACGCTCAAGAAATGTGCATGTATCTACTTTGCCGCCTAATGATTTTGGATTGATTTAAAAAACCGTTGGTCATTATAGTATGCTTAATGATTTCGTGCTTCCTCATAACATTTGAGATATCGGTATATGTATTAAATTTTACTAATGAACATTAGAAATACAGTATGAACATTTGATTTTCGCCCAAACTTGTTTTAGTTTCATGCATCGCATAGTTCATCAGCTGGGTCTAAAATTTATTTTATCAATACATTTTGACATATTTGATATATCTTGATATATTTAAAATTGGTCTCAGCATCGGAACGATTAAAAACGTGATAGACAAAACTATAGTCCACTAGCTACGGCAGGTGATAAACTTCGGATTGTTACGTGAATGATACAAACTTTTACATGTATGATCATGTAAGCATAACGTTATTTCACTCGTAATTTCGTTTTGTTTTTATTTGGTATATACTTCGTAATAACATGCCACTGTTTTACAAGTGGTCAGGGGTTATGAGATGTATGAGAGCATAACTCTTCAAAATTCAACAGAAAGAGGAAAAAAAAGTGAAAATCCAAACTTGAAATGACTGCCTTTCTGCTCATTTTGATAATAGTCCCGATAAGAAACCTTTTATTATGGCACGGCGTTGCATGATGATGGCCAGCAGAGTGAACATCGAACAATATTTAAGGCAAACTGGAAACAGATCAAACCTATGTCAGATCGAAATATATAGCTCAAATGATGAAGAATGATGAAGGTTTCCCGAGGAAAAAATCCAATTTCCGCAAGTAAACACCGTTCTGTCTTCATTTTGAATAGGTTGGTCGCAATCCACCGTTTGACTTTGTCCGCCCTTTTTTAGCGATTTGCCGGACTTAAGCTCGCTGCGTTATTATTGCTCAGATGGGTATGGATTGGAAAGGTTTCGGGATATGAAAAGTATACAGGGTGGACACGAAGTGCTGACCACTGAAATATACTTCTTAAAATGAGGGTAGGCTGCATACTAATATTTTGGTCTTATTCAGACTATATAAGTATAGTCAAAAGTATTGCAATAAAATTATACAATTAGAGAGATTTAGCAGGCAAACGATTACGATAAATTGTTCGACAGCACTGTCTTTTTTAAGTAAAAGCGCATGCGCGGCGCTAATCGTTGGTCACTGTGTCGTAATCGTCAACGTGAAGCAGACGGCAGAATCGTACACGCAAACGATTCACACTTTTGACGATTGCAGACGATGCGTAGCCTACACTCTTTCCTCTCAGTGACCTAGTAACCATGGCGTTGTTTTCTAAGTCGCTTTATTCAGTCGACTTTACAGGTGGCGCTACTAGCAATCGTATCGTTGGAGGGTCGACCATGGTCGGCTAAATCGCTTTTCATCATACGTTTTACGTGTTTTGGCGCATGCGCAGATTGTCTAATTTCGAATCGTTCACGTATCGGGTAAGTGAATCGTTTGGTTGCTAAATCTCTCTAATGTTTAACTAAGTACATTATTACGTTTATTATCAAGGCTGAGCATTTTTTTTTAATTCTGCCCCCGAAAGATTGCAACCATTGCATTCACGTGAGTTGGCGGAGGCAGCAAAATATAGGGTAAATAAGCTAAGAATCACAGATTTTGTTTCTGTAATTTTTTACGAAGTTATTAAAATCGCTTTGAAATTCGTATCTACAGTATTTTCCCAAGTATACGTTTATACATGAAACGAACATGATCACGTATTTCGTCCACTGAAATCTTAATGATGCAACAACTTATTGCACGTTCAGTTGTAGGGTAGGTCCTGTCTGTAGGATTTTCTATTTTATGCAATTACATGTATATCGATGATATGCGTATAATTGCAATATCACCCTTGACGTATTTCTCTGTATACGATAGAAAAAGATACGTGTTACCTCAAAATGGCATTACGTTTTAATTAAATGCCCGCCCTTAATTTGTGAAACCTTTATGAGTTGCTGTCGTTTTCTCTCTGGTGGTTTTGTGCTTATTAATTTTGCAAAACTGGTATTTAATCTCCTAAAAGTATGTTTTTAGTTAAAACGAGCCTGAAATTTCAAAAACATGACGCTTAAGTTGAAGTATCCACGTGGGATTTTTCGCTGATTCTCACGAGTTTTCGAAGAGTTTTCATGCATCAATCAACGAAAGGTTGTTGGCAAATTCCACTTAATTGTATTAAAGTCGATGCGTCCTCTAGAAATGTATAAATGTAATTAAAACCGACTCATTGAAGTGGTTATAAAGTGTATTATTGGCCAGAGGGGAGCATGTTTAATATGCGGTATTTTGAACATGTCAGAGGTTCCGCATCCGGTACTTACTATAGCAGGTTACCCCCAGACTTGGAAAACCTTGAAAACCTGGAAAATTCAGATAACTTGAAAATGTATGGAAAACTCAGGGAGAAGTCAGGGAAGAATGGCTTATTTTGAAAAAGTCAGGGGAATTCAACGTAGTCATGTTGTTGCGATCCAAAATTGATGCTTCTACATGGTTAGTTCAGAGCCCATTTTCCACGTTTTTCGAGGACAAATTTTCAAAATTTCCCACGTTTTTCGAGGACAAATTTACAAACATTCCCACGTTTTCCGAGGATAAATTTGCAAGTTATCTGAGGACAAAATTGACAAATTTTCCACGTTTTCCGAGGAAAAATTTTCAAATATCCAACGTTTTTCGAGGAATATTTTGCAAACATTTCCACGTTTTTCGAGGAACAAATTTGCAAACATTTCCACGTTTTCCGAGAACAAATTTGCAAAATTTCCCACGTTTTCCGAGGACAAAATTGAAATATTTTCCATGTTTTTCTAGGTCAATATTAAACAAATTTCACATTTTTCAAGGACCAATTTTCTACATTTTCCGAATATGAAATTGCCAAATTGTCACAATTTTTCATGCACATTTTTTAGTGTTAATTTTCAAAAGTGTCATTCAAAAGTGTCATTATTGGTCAGGGAAATTTTTTCAAAACCCGGAAAAGTCAGGGAAGTTGAAAATGAAATTTATGGGGGAACCCTGGGTAGATATATGGCGCTACGATGCATCGCAGATGTCTGATTCTATAAACACGAACATTTCCACGTGAAATTATCCATTTCATGAGCATTGTCCTCATGGCCATCGTGTGAGGCATGAGTATGTATATACCGTATAATGCGAAGGATAACCGTGCATTAAATAATCCTTGTTGTTGGATAAACGTTCCAAAATGTGATTATTCAAAATAGTACAATTTTGCCTTTCGATTTCAACGTACATGTATATCGTGTAGTGCGATTGAAGTTGCGTTGCTATCGGAAAGTTTCGGATCCTTCGCTTTTATTGCTATAGATGGCGTGCGTGTTGTCCTCGAGATTTGCTCACTCGCCCGCGCTGTTCACGAGCTATCCATATTCATGCTTCATCTATCTCATTGAATGATGGTAGTGGACTTTTAATATAACTGCTGAGGGTGGAAAAGATGGGAATGGTGACATTTGGCTAGCTGGGTTGGATGGATCAGGAGAGTGAATTAAAAGATATAGTGGAGGTAAATGGAATCGGGAAAGTAGATGGCCGTGACAGTGACAGTCGTATACGTTGCTCGTATAGTTGAATGGACTCTGGGCCTTGGCTGCTGGAGCTCAACTGCACTGCGAAGATCGTTAAAGATCAGAGATAATCATTATGGAATTAGTTTTCAGAAAACTCAATTTCCTTCTTGATTGTCTGACCTAAATGGGCATTTGGGGATCGGAACAAATTTGACCACAGTCATTGGAGCTTGAATTGGCATTCGTTTATGTTGGTCGTGATCGTCCACGAAAGAGCCAGCCGATATATGCAGGTCTAGGTCTACAGACGGGGAAAAAGCATAGGCCTAATGATGTAGGGTAAAATAAAATAGGATATACATGTACACGTATATTTGGTTATGCTAAAATTTTCGATCAAATGCGGCGTAAAGGCCCGTGTCGAGGGGAAGTATAATGATGAAGCAAAAGTCAAAAACGTCTTCCCTATATAGAGAGAGAATCCTTTTTCCCTTTATTTACCATAACATTTTGTAAAAGGTGAAAAAATTACTGACATGCGAAATCTTTATTACAGTATTTTACATCTGGGTATATACTTAAGGTTTAATGAAATTCTTTTTTTCAAATGACGAAATGCAGGATTTTAAGGAAATAAAGATATACAAAGTCCTTATTTACAAAATGTGTCAACTTATAAAAGCGTATTTTTTTAAACTTCCAAATAATCTAACCTGATTTTCTAAATCGTGGAAAATGTTTTATTTGCATTACATCGTCTCTTCGGAGCTCTACAGAAAAAGCTCCTCGCATTATACGAGATCGCATATGGCAACATTTAAGCTGCCGGCTCAGCCTTGATTTGCTTACAAAAATCAAACTTTTACCTGCATGTTTCAAGTGTGGCAGCAAGCAGAAATTCATCTGAGCGGTAGCGCCACCTGTCTATACGCACTCTGCGGTATGTAAGGTGCGCGGAATTCTGCTCAGTGGGAATCAAGCATGCGGTATCTGCGAAATCATAATGCAATATGAGGAGAAAAGCGACGAAATGATTTACCAAAATATTTACCAAATATCTCTGAACATACTGTACATGTACCAGTCTATTTTCCCCACGTATACATGTGTAAAATGCAAGTGCAGAACAAATATCAAATTGACAATTGCAAATTTGTTAAAAAAAATAACAGATAGGCCCCTACCATCCCGGCCGTAATATTAAAATAACTAAGTATAATTATGCATTTTTATTAATAGTAAGCAAATTACCCTGTTACCCTGAGGTTCTGCAAATGGGTTCATTATGACATATTTATGCAATTTGCAATTTATTGTCAAGTGGGATGAATATTTCATCATAAAGGTGTTACACTCGTTTGTTAAATAGGCTATAATATCGGTTATGAAACTACCTGTATTCCATAGAGACCGAGAGAATTGCATGATTACATAGTTACATTCAGCCAGGTGGTTAAATACAGTACGTTTTTGTCATGTTGTTTTTTTTCCAACATTTTTCAGAATACCGATATAAATGCAAATATACATTGTATATTGTGGAATTGTAGACCGATTTTCTATTTAACTCGCATTTACTATGATTTAACATGCTTATTTTCCAAGATGTTTCAGTGCACCACCAATACATATACTGTATGTGTACTGTGTATACTGACGTATTTCGATCCTATTGCTTTACAATACAGTATATACTAATTGTTTATTTTATTTATTAAGTTTTTCATGCAATTTATTTTCTTGGAACTGGAATTTATTTAACATTACTTGCAAAGAGAACATTTAAGCATTTCTTTAAATTAATATTTAACCCACGATATAATTATTTTCTTATAGCGAGTCACTACATTTTGTAATTGTTAAGGCATGTAAGAAATGATTTGACTATTAACTTTAATTATCATTATCTTCTTCATTAACCCTAACTGCAACACGTTTTGCATTACCTCGATGTCGACACTAAAAGTATACATTTCACTAGTTAAAATAGGCTGGCAATTCCATTGTTTTTCATCTAATTATTACCTAAAATGGTAATTGATTTAATTAACTGCAGTCTGTCATTACGTGCGCACTTAACGTTGTAAAAATTCATTTTTTATGCGCATTCGCTCATTATATTATGATAATGATATCCTTTTTCTAGAATTGAGTATAGCTATATACTGTAGTTTTTAATTAGCTCGGTGCATGCAAATGTAGATAGGCTACACACGTAGATTCTACTAAGTGCAAAAGCGGTCGTAATGACTCCTCCTTCTCATTTTTAACCTTTTTTTTTACCCTTCATCAAATTACATATTAATTTATTTTTTAATCCTGTTCCGTCATCCAGATGGTCCACCTTTAATTAATTCATCGCACTACTCATTTTTGCATTCTGCCAAGTTCCAAATTGATATTTGATCGAGTTTTTATTTTTTCCTAGATATAGGAGGTTTTTTTTACCTTCTAAACGCAACGTCGAAAACGAGATAATTATTTTTCTATAAATGATGTATTAATATAATCGCTATAAATGAGTCAACGTCAGTCGACTCGCTTTTTTCACCACCCCAAGTTTATTTCATTTCGTTGTTTTGTTTCCCGTTGGTGCGCATGTATCAAAGCTATTAAATTAGAAATTCTTGTATGGGGCCAGTGGTTAATGTAATGCCTCACTGTATATCCATTAATTAAGCCATGCAGATAATACAGCGACAAAAATAATTGCTAGTCCAACAACCCTTAATTAGTGGCTACCGATTTATTGACCTGTGTGCCACTCGGTCATATTATAATTGTTCGGTGATAATACTAATACTTTTTTGGAAAAATTATCGATACGGTTGACTCAAATGAATGATCATTAATAATTCACTAATAAATAGAAATTATTGACCTCGTTGGACGGAACGTTTTAATAGGAGTTTTGACCCAACTTGACCAACTTGTGCCTGAACTACAGTAAGCGTCCTTAACACTTTCACTTACTTTTTTTTCTTCAGAAAAAGTGTAAAGTTGGGCATGACGAGCAATATTATTATCCCTAGCATTGACCCACTGAGATTAATAGCAGAACTATAGACTAACCCTATCGTTCATGTAATGGAGGCATCAATACCGTTTGGGGCCATCCATAAAGGAATTGCATTGGTTTCATTTTCTTGCTAGTCAATTTATAGGCAAATTTTCTGATTTCTTCAGCTTACAAAGCCTGCATCAGCTATTATTTAAATATATTACTGCCCCTGTATGGAGAAAGTTCATTTTGGCTTTTAAAACTGGATGGTTTGGTATTTTGTTAGGGGAAATTCCCTGTTTCCTGTAATATTCTGTAGGTCTGTGGTTCGCTAATGGTAATATTATCAATGTAAAAACTTATAAAGAACATTTTAAAAAATTGCTTATGTAATCAACAAGCTGATTTAAAAATTGGACGGGACATGTGGGGGAGGGTTACATAAACAGGACAAGGGGGAAGGGGGTCTAAAAACCTGGAAAAATACAGGACGTCTTTTATGGATGTTCCCTTTCTGAAATTTGATTCGAATGACAGACTTCGCGAAAGATGTTAGAATCACAACTTCTAAAGCCATGCTACAGGAAATCTCTTATTCTATTATCTATATGACATTTATAATGTCACATTGTAAACCTACGTTGCGTAACGTGGACATTCGACGCTTTTACCTGCAATTATCATCTCACATTTGACACCTTAACCATGCATGACCAAGGGGGGAAGGGATCCTCGGTGAGTTCGCAATAACAAAGCTTTTTTACCGCACCACATCTTCATTTTAATTATTTTTACCGAAAATTTGATCTGGTCGTAATTTGCGAGCTTTTAATTACCGTAACGCAAACTGATGCTATAGCGAACTACGAGTGCAAATCTCAGTTGGCCAAAACTTGGTATCCTATAACGCTTTAAGAAACGAGATCCGTGCACCCTCTATAGCGGGGCTAAACCCTATATTTTGCGTCAGTGTTTGTTTTCGCCTTTTATATGCCCTTCCGAAATAAGCTTTCAGTCGTAATAGTTGGTAATAATCGCTCTCCTCCTGGGTAAGTGCCTGGTCCGTATATGAATTTTTGCAGCGAGGCTGCTTCATTCGAATGCCGGTATGATAATCTGCTACCATAAAGCACCCTAAAGGTTACATTTATAAGCAAGACGCATATTGCTTGCTTGTAATATCGGACTTCACGCTGTTAGCTTGCCTGGTGCTAATACCGGTTGCAATAATAATGCGCGTTGTAAAATGTGTCATTCTTTAAACGAACTTGGCCCTACACACGCAGCCGTGGATTGCGAGGCCGCGTGTAATAATGTGCAAAATAAGACGGAATTCTGCATGCTACGCTACCTCGATTGCGTTATAGAACTGGATTGTGTTTATGAACATTTATGCCTTTAAAGGCTATGACGTGCTTAGAAACAATAACGAATTCGAAATCAGTTCTGGAAAATTTGAATTTACTGTCGGTGAGGACGCGCGCATTTGTAGTTGCGGTGTTCTATAGGCTACAGCCTATAATAAATAAGAAAATAGTCGCATTGGTTCAAATACGCTTTTGGGATTTAAAGGCGGTTTTGTGAACAATAGACATTCCTGCTTTCGATTTGGTCAATAAAATTACAACCTTGAAACGTTTGACAAGTAAGGTACTGCTGTAATTGCGTAGTTGCGTGCAGTAGAAACTCATTAAAAGTTTTGTTTTATAAGGTTCAAATGTACAAATTGTTGCTAACGCTGGCAAAGTACACTAAAATAAAATTAGGTGCTCGCATTTGGATTTCCCATGGACACATTTGAAAGTATAATTTTTAATAAATGATAAAATAACATCTCCGGATTATTGTCCCCAGCATGGTTTTAAATTTATAGTTTTATATTTGTGCGTAGCATACCTGTTTCAAAAATGATATTTTATTGTAAGAAAGTTTTGCCTATCTGCGAGTTGTCCATTCATAGATGAGCGTAATTCCCGAGCGCTTCAAACCATTAAATTAGTTGCTAAAGAATCGGTGCTATACTTTTGGTAACTATTGGTGCGCATCATTTTAGATGGCTTTAGTCTTAATTGTGCAGTAATTGAAATCCGCTTGTTAGCAGGATTACTGTGATACACGTGCATTATTTCAAAAATTGGGTTAAACATAAAAACTACTGTATTTAAACGAACGCGGCCACTTCGAGCGGATGTGTTTTTTCGACGACTTCTTGAAATGTTGTCAACGTCTCGCGGACAGCGTGCCTTCGATGTGTCGGGAAGGTGGTTCGTTGGAGAAAAGTGCTACGTTTTTTCATTTTTCATTTGGTTTTGGCTCCGGTTGGTCATGGTCCGTAGATCGGCCGCTTAATCTGTTGACCATGCACCATGCAGGATGCGATGGTGCAGCTTCGCTAATTAAATTTCTCGCGCCACCTTAGGAATTTCCCGACGGAGGTCCTTTCTCTCCGCAGTCGAACGCATCCTCGTTGCAACGTTGTTTTTTGTTCGTTTTCCGTGGCATTTTGGCGCGGGCCTAAGCGCCGGAAATGGCTCGGCGTTTCGACAAACCCGTTGGCGGGCTCCGTTTCCGCTAGGCTGATTATTACGACGGCATTATTTTAATCTCGCTCGTGGATCTGATGAAAAATTAATGCGTAGAATGGATGGGGAACTAATTGTTTCCACGGCGCATTTGCCAGCTCGGATTATATTCCGTAATTAACTATTGCTCTGCATCATTAAGATGCTCGCTCTTGTTGCGCCGGCGAACGAGCTCGGTTAATTAAACGCAGCCATTTTTCACGCGCCTGGGTAATTCCTCTTCAGCCAGCCGTGACTAAGACGCCGAATGCTTGCCAGAGATACAGGCCTAGGCCTAATATGATTTAATACGGGCCTTTTATGCGTGGGCCCGACCAAAACCCCTCCCTACGCATCTGCATGGGATGGAGGTGCATGCGTGAGGTGACTGCCGCTGATGGAGCGCGTGATGCGTGCATGGACAGCGTTTGGACAGGCTCGTGAGCGTGTCGAAGTGTTGGTCCAATGCTCCAGCAGTGCCCCTCTACATCGCTGCGGTGATGTTTTTCTGCAGGAATCCGTTAGCTCGGGAGAATGGGGTGATCGCAGCGCCACCAGGCTGCTGAAATCGACCGGCATGATAGGGTGCCCAACTTATCCCGTGAACCATGCGTCGATCGTGAGAACCGATTTTATAATATGTATACCTGTATATGTAAAATTCCTCTGGGATTTCCGTCACATCCAATTAGTCGAATTGTTAAAGATTCTCTGATATTGCGTATAACATTTGGTAGGGTACTCAGACAGACGCTTCGCGTATCGCACTTTGGCAGTCGTGAAGTCGCGTGTTTAAAAGGAAGGCATATGGATTGGTTCAAAAACGCCGATAAGCATGCTTGAGTGAATGTTTCAACCAATGAGCGTGTCGATTTTGCACGCGTGACTTCACGACTGCCAAAGTGCGATTCGCGAAACTTCTGTCTGAATACCCCTGGTGAATATTGAGGCTCGTACTCGGCAATATCGCTTCTCCAGGCACATTTTCGAAATGTGCTTGGGATCATCCATAAAGGATGTCCTGTATTTTTCCGGGTTTTTAGACCCCCCCTCCCCCCTGTCCGCCACTGTCC
>JAQGAO010006897.1:0-11814 GCA_034697705.1 Ommatoiulus sabulosus | reverse complement strand
CTTTTTGCGAATGCGCATGCGCTAGTAATCGGAGGCAGAAAGCTGATCTGAAATCGGCCGCACTCTGCTCCTACCCTTACGCAGTATACTTGCGACTAATACATGTAGTAATTCTTGCAAATCATTAATTTAATTTGGCTAATGCATGCACACAATTTGCCTTATACATGCACATGTATTTCCACATTAAATACTGGATATAGACTTTAAATATCGTAAATTTATAATGGGTTCTTTTATGTTAATTATAATAAGTGATTGCACTTAATTGCATGCTTTTTAAATATAAATTGTAATTTTTCGGCATCTAATTTCTACAAAAACTTTAATTTAGCCATGATTAATTTAAAATAATCGTGAGATTAAAATCGTTCGTGATGCTCGAATTTTAGGAGACTTAATTTATAGCAGTTTTGCCGATATTAAGTAAAGCGATGATTCCTTAGGGCAATTCTAACCGAACGAGCAGAAAATTATCGATTTTTTAACAATATGGGAGTACGTGTATACATAAAAAAGTTATTATCCTATTAATTTTTCGATTTTGCATTCCTTAATGTTTATTTCTGTAAAAACTCAAATATACAATGAAGTCAAATTTCCACAAGAAAATAATTAATCGAAGGAATGGTTAAACGAAACTACAAATATGTCCATGGATTAAATACTTTTTTCAGATAAGCGGATGGACATTTATTTATTTTTTAAATTATAATAACATGCACTAAATATTTCTACTAGCTATTTCCATTACTGGCTTAATTTTTAAAATCCAGTTTCTTTAAAATTCGCTCATATAACAACAATTAATATAACAAAATTTCTCAAAAAACAATTTTTAATATTTACAGATATTTCATTCGAAAACTATTGGATTCTGTTGTTGCCTTCTTAAGGCATATACTGTACTTGTAAACTGTAGCCTATTTGATAAATAATTTAGCCCTAAAGAAAGTTTGATAACTTTTATAGTTATACAAACATCAAGAAAGTATGTACGACCAGCTCTTTGAATGAATCCTTTTGTTGCTGTTAAAGCTTTTATTTTGATTACCCAACAGATTTCAAATATTGGGAGCTAGCTCACTGTACCCATAAGAAAACAGAAAGAAAGGCTATAACTTTTAAGCTTTCACCAATATACGATTTCTTTCGATGTACATTTACTGTATACATTTAGGAAATGGATATCGATCGTTAAATAAAGTTTATCATTACGTAATTTTACTTACAGTATGAATGTCCGCAATTGATATTCAGCGTTTTTGATAAATTTAATCAAGTTTCTTTTTGGCGAACTCTGCATCGAGGCCATATTTTGAATTCAATAGCTAGCTACGTGAATTGTCGAACAATAAACGACAACCCGTTTTGTGGCAAGTTCAAGTCGCAATTGGGGGTCTTTATCTATCAAAAATTATACCTCCACAATTTCCATATTGCTTTCTCAGTGTATTCTAACAATGCTGTCAGGTTTCTAGGTACAGCCTTTGCCAATCCATGTTTCGAAACAAAACTATATATTGGTATTCAAACGTTACGGCCTCATAAAGTGTTAAAAGTTTTCGCCAGGATTAGACAGCGTTCATGAACGCAATAAAATGTTATTTCTACCCAAATGCAGGATATTGCGTTGATTTCCGGCAAGCCGAATAAAACCTCTTTCATAAGGGTTTCTTTTCCTTCCGATTTTATCACGCGATTTATGAATAAATTTTCAAATAGACTGCTAACTCATGCACAATGAGCTGAGCCAGAGGAAATGGGATATAACACCCACAAAGTGCATGCGGGAAAACACAAAACTGCGAAACCCATTGAATTATTTATTACAAAGGTGCGTTTGTTCCTAGCCTGAAACGTGAGTTATAGAATAAGCTCCGGATGTCTGACCAGGTAAATAACAGTACCAGAGAACGCCACTTTCGTCTACCCCTTTATGCTCTAACGAGATGGGACTTGGTTTCTACACAAAAAACTGAGGTACATTTCATAATGTCAAATATATGCAATAAGGTTCATGACCTACAGCGCCATTTTAGTTCCGCGCGACTGAACTGCGATGTTACGCTGATCCAAATGTTATTGTTATGCAGCGTTTGATGAATTTTTTTGTAAACGAAAACACTTGGATTTTCGAAAATTAGCATTGGCATTTGGGATGAAACGACGGTAAAAGTGGTTTTATGACCTACATGGAGGAATCCCGGGTATTATTCCCAGGCTCGTTATCTCGATATGGCCATGCCTCTGCAATATCACCCTCAAATTCGCATTTTGCATCAGCAATAGCTTTTCCCTCGGTGGGGTCTTTCAAAATGTCCTTTGAATGTCACACCTTTTGCAGTTTTTGAGTGGTTCTGGCTAGTCTCCTGCCTCATCCATTGCTTTTCAATAAAAAAAAGAAGAAATGACTGGACATTTTGATTTTGGGTATGAAATTCAGCAAGCTGTAAATGCGTATTAAGTGTTTTTAAAATGATTAGCGGCCAACAGGCTAAAGTATGGCAAGCACCCTGTATATCACATGCCATCGTATAAGCCGCTATATGCATCTGCCACAAGATTCCATCGAGCAATAACAGCAAGGAATCGATATAATCAATTTGGAACATGAATAAATTTCTGACATTGAACTTTTTATTTACTTTGCGGTTTGTTGTTGTTCACTTCAGCCATGAACACGTTAACATAAACAGTTGAAGGCAATGAAGGAGACTAATGTAGAGCAGCTCCAATCAAAAATGTTCACCTCCTCGACAAAATACGTGCGTGGGTCGTAGCGGTATACACTGGTCCCATACTGATTCCCAATCAACAGTTGAAGTGAAATTACAAAGCAACATCCTCATTGAATTCCTTATAAGGTAGGATTACCTAGTTGTCAGACCACCAACTTATCAGTAATCTATGCTTCATAAAAATGCAAATTTTAATTTAAGTCGTGACAATGAAGGTAATAAAAAGCGCCAAGATGATATTCCGAAGCTGAAGACACGTTTACGTAATAAAGTAAGGATAGAACCCCGCTTCTACACCGTGGACTGTACATGTATACGAGCCCATCCCATGCATTCATGGACCAAAACACGAATGCAAAACAGCATGTCTATGACCTTTAGCTCAAACTAAAATTTTCATAACACTGCTCGGAGCATCGGCCTCCGTCTGTATACAATCGCTTCTTGATGCGTAGAAATAGAAAATTTCGTGCCAGAACGTAAAATAAAGGTACATTTTAAAAACTGAACGATGTATAAGAATTTCGTAAAAGTGTATTGAAAAGGTAGTACGTGCGAAAGAATTATTACAAAAGAGTACATGGTCTAGCAATTTCTACGTTTTCGTACCGTTTTTGAGCATGAAAGCTCACCTAACTCATGACTAGATGATTTTGAAATGTTTACGCCATCTCTTTCGAGTGGCGCAACGAACGGCTATTTGATTTTTAATACAAACCACAGCAACCACTTATTCTGTGTAAAGATGTAACATACACGAAATAGGTTAATACCTCTAGTACTGGAAAACCTGGAAAAGTCAGAGAACTTAAAAGCTCAGGGTCCATTAGCAAACTTTCAAATCTTCCCAGTACAAATTTGCAAAATTTTCATTTTTCTCGAGCAAAATTTTCAACCTTTTCCGAGGTCATCTTTACAAATTTTTCCACGTTTTCTCGAGGCCAAATTTGCAAAAATTTCCAAGTTTTCCGAGAAGACAAATTTTTCCCAAGTACAAATCTTCAACATTTTCAACTGTTTTCGAGTACAGATTTTTGCAAAAAATCTCCAAATTTGCATAATTTCCAACAGATTCTGAGGACAAATTGGCAAAATTTTCAACCTTTTCCGAATACAATTTTAAGTTTCGGACGTCCGAATGGGAGAGGGGTCCTGCCATTGCCTGATTGACCGGACACAATGCGGACAGGGGGTAGGGGGGAGTCCAATTTTGGGAAAATCTTGAGGACGTCTTTTTTGAATGTCCCCTAATTAGCTTCTTTCCAAAAGCGTAGAGAAAGAAAGTTCAACAGAAAAAAAAAACACTTTAGCTTCCATGAGCCCCATTCGATTTCGCGCATACTTAGTTTCCCTTACTTTTCTTTAATAATTCCAACAGTCGAGAATGGCACATGTATTCTCGTAAGATGGAAGAAATCCTGCCTAATTGTTTATTCAGCCCAGAATGAAAAACTCGATGAATATTACTTCCAGAAATCATTTTTTCAAACAATGCCACTCTGAGCAATGGAATAATAGACAGTCCTCGAGCAAACGGATAAAGCCCGAACAGGTTATATAATAAGCACAAAAAATAAAGCTTTCTATTTTTAGATTTGTTTAATTTGGGGTTCGTGAAACCCTTTGAAAATTGGAGCTATAATGGAGCCTTACAGAATGTTGGCCCATTAATTACAGCAGCCACTTTAATTAGCATACACGATCATGCGCGAAAAAAAGGCCACGAGGTACCTTCCTCAAATTATAGGCCGTGTGCATGAAAAAGAAATTTAAAACAAGTTTTTCGCGTTGATATTCGAGTTAAAAAGTTCACTGCATCGTAATATGGCATTGTATAAGCACATGTATTATAGGACCATAAAAAAGCAGAAAGTATATTCAATACAATGTCATAAAAGTTTCCCTTTTTATGTAATGCTTTTCAAACTAAAACATGTGAACTATTTCCAATACGTAAAATACTGTACTCAGTATCCTCATTATGGACCAGCCCCGAGAGCACGTTTGAATTTGTTCCACTAAAACGGCAAAAAAAAATCAGAACGACTTTTTTACTATTGCCAGACAGAGAAATACGCTTGCTGCTCTCTTTTCAATAAAGAAGTGCAGGTCTTCATAGCCATTGGCTTAATTAGTACACCAAGCATCACACTGTTAGTTGGTGTTTATTTAAAAGACATATGAACACTTTCTAAATCCATACCATCTATTGAGGTAACGCGACTTCTGGAGCATTGTCACGCTGCCGACGATCCGATGATAAATGAAAAATTATATCACTGGTTATCAAATGTAATGGCGATGCAAAGACAATGGAAAACGACGGTTGAATAACTGGAGCAAAGAATACACTAATTGGAAAAATTGCGATTGTCATTGTGATCCCTTCGTTTCAAGTTTGCATATTTATGTCATCCCGACTGACAAAATCGTGGAATATGATACGATCGTTAAATCATGACGCACAATTTAAGAGGCCAGTTTATTCGCTCTTTTTCAACTCTTTAATAAGATTGGTTAAAATGCCAGTTGCTATAGGTGACGCCATGTCACCACTTCCGACGACATTGGCTATCGGAATCGTCAAGTTGCTACCTAGCAATTGAAACCCCATTTTCTACCAGATGCATCAACAAAAGTAATTAAGGTCCAAATTTCTTAGGTTGAATCAAACCATAAGTGTTGTCGAAATTGAATATGCAATCGTTCTCAATCTGCATCGAATCAACAATTCACGTCTCCTAAACCGGACAGGGAAATCTGCAGTTTTCCCTATTCGTGGTATACAGTATAGTTACGTTTTAAAAGCAGCCTATTGTTACTCGGATTATGAACTCCGCCAAGCCTTGCTCATAGTTTTTAAAAAAAAAAAAAATCCGTAGGCAGTTTCATTGCGAAGGTGTGACGCCGTAAATTCCCACGTGTGAAGGGCATGCCGCTCAAAAACACACCAAAGGTTTTCGACGAGAAAATTCAATAAAGTAAATGTCAGCATCAAAGACAAATATCTTCATCCGATTAAGATGCCTTAATAACCAAGAAAGGGCGTAACAAGAAATAATTAATCAAGAAAGTTATAAGATGCGAAATGATGTTCAAGTCTGAAAAAGGCTCAAATTTTATTTCGATTTTTGCATCGATTCAAAACTGTTATTTCGTACTATTAGCATAAACGGTATTGTTTCACACGCGTCCTGAATTCGATAATTTATGTGGCTGAATCTATCGGTAGTTATACTTAAATATAATAAATTCACATGAGGGACATTAAAATAACACTGTCAGAGATTAACAATAATCAACGTAATTTTGTTTTCTATTTTCCAGGAATCCAAAACCAAAAATGGCGAATATATTACTATTCTTTTCATGTCTACTATACGTGATGATTAGGCCTGCTTTCTCGGGTAAGTCAATATGCCATGTTTGGAGGTAACAAAAAGGAAATTGCAAATGTCTGACCAACTTCCATTTTTAATTTCAGCGCCTACGTTAATCGACACGACGCCGTCGATTGAGGACTGGACAACTATGGACTTAACGGAAGCAACTCCTAGGAACGATACAGAATTTCTAAACAAAGTTCATGACGGTCGAGCAGATGATATCAAAGACAATGACAACTTGAACCAGTCAGACATAACTGAATTTGGCAGCCAAACCAGCCAAGAAGGTGCTAGCACCGAATCTGCCAATACCCAAAGCGAAAATTTCGCATCCACAAAAACAATTTCGAACACAGCTTCTTTTGACGCAATTGGTGATGACGTCTCCTTATCTACGTTTTCGACATTGCAATCGCGGGCAGAAATTTCGGCATCGGAAGAGCCCCAGAATGGCACTTTTTTCTCTAATGTAGAGTCCAATGATGCAGATAACATTTCACGCGCAGATGTTGCGAACGAACAAAGCAGACACTTGAACGAGTCAGATTTGTCCAATGTTACCATCAGCGACCAAAGCAGGAATTTGGAAGAAACAGATTTTCTCAATGCTACTATTAACCTTAACGAAACGGCTCGCAGCGACACATCATCCGAGGGCAATTCGTCAAATTCGGGGCAAAAGCGAGTCATCTTCGTCTTGCCAGGACCAGTGAATTTCTCCTCGCACGCCATTGTCAACGGGGAAGACACGCTACAGACATCGAGCGAATTCCAAGAACCTCTAGAAACAGAATTTAATGAATCCGCCATAACGTCGGTTAATTCAACGGAAACGTTGCTATTCAACGCCAGTGACATAGGCGTCACTGATGTGGCCATCGATGGCAGGGAAGATCCTTCGATGACATTAACTCCCACGACAGAAGAGGACGTGACGCAAGAGCAAACAATTCCCAGAATCTTCAATGGAAGCGACATTGAGGAAGTGCAGTCATCTGTAAACGATACCAAGAATTCTTCTTTAATCGATGCCGTTGAATTGGCCTTATCAAACGGCCCTAACATCAGCGATTCGGCTTTCGTCAACGACCTGGCAGATTTGGTATCATCGATTTCCGCTATGAACGGCACGGAATTAGCAGAACCGGAAACGACGGCCAACGCCAGCCAACCAGACTCGACAACGACGTCGGATGGGTCAATTGCGGACTTTTCCGGAAATTCTACGACGGATCAAACAAGATCTTCATCGCCATCCACCGAGTCGCCAACAGACATTACCAACTCGGCTCTGGAGCCAAAGAAATCTCCAGAGGGGCAAAATCAGGATAACGCAACGAGCATTGATCTTATTGACGCAAATAACAGCACGGAATTAAACGAAATCTTCAGTTCGAGTTTGGAGGACAAATCGTCGGTTGGCCCAGAAAATCGAGGCAATGAAACGAGTATTGAACTCGTTTCGACCCTGCCTTCAAACTCCAATGACAGCACGGCGTTAAACGAGATCGGTGATGCCAATGGGCTCTTCTCGCAAGATTTCGTGACAAACGAAATTACTGCCACTTCGCGCAGTAATTTGAATGGGGTTGAATTGGTTACCGAATCCCCTGCAGAAATCGATGCTGATCCAATGTCAACCCCAGCACTCGATTCGGGGCCAAGCGCAGAAACCGTCGCCGCAACGACGGAAACGGAAAATGACGTCACTTCAGAACCCGCGACAGAGTTGAGCGACTCTGCAGACGAATTGCTCAACTCCACAACCGATGAGAATTTAATGCAAAGGAACGCCTTTAGCACGGAGCCAACTTTAATAAACGAAGGCGAAAAATTGACCCCGATTGTGCCGACAGTGTCTAGCGATGAGACAGTAGAAAGCACAACCGTGTCTGGAAACGAGCTGTTCGCTAATACGCCGCTGGAGTATTTCATTAATTCAACCACAATTTCGACTCTGGATATAACCACGGTGGCTTCCATCGTTGGCTCCCAGGGGTCACCACCTAACACGCTTCTCGAACTATATAACCGTAAGCCAACATTAGCCACGTGATTGCATACTGCATTTCCTCAAAATATCACCCCTGGGGTTTTCCCCTCCTTTCCCCTCCATACTCCGGAGTGGTGCTTAGCTCGAAATGGGATTATAATAAGCAAAATGGGGTGGTGTTTACAGCCCACAAATTCGAGGATTTCAGACTACGTTGGCGCCAAAATACATTGGTTGGGTCATAGATTCAGTCTTTCAGACTTGTTTCTGTTCGAGGGAATAACAGTCAGATGTAATTTGATGATGAGAAAGGTACACAGGTAGACAAATTATCGACGTTGGTGATGTCATCAAAAGGGATCATGTACGTTTCTAAATTAAAAAAAACCCTCCCAGTTCCTTGTAGATGAGGAATTGGTCCATCTATAATATGAAAACCCAATCCCGATGATCAAGTTTCTGAGAGGATAAACTAATTAAAAAAAGTATCGAGTGACGCGAGAGAAAAGCCAGCAATTCCAAAAATAAAACTATAACGGTGGAATGTTATCTCAAAGAAATTGCTACAGTACCAAACCGACCTAATGACGATTATGCAATGATGCATTACAAATTATTTTAGATGGAAACCAATAAATATGAAAATAATTACAAATTCCACGTGTAGTATCATGTTGAATTATAACTCAAAATTACATAATTCGAAAACTAACAGCGGACCTCTATAGGAAAATCTGGATTTGAACACCTGGCCATCTAGACAATGGCATAATTTCTTATATTTTCTGACAATCAATGACAGGAGAATCGCACATAAACTGCTCAAAAGGTATGAGCTTAAATTATACGATGTATAGTCACTAATTTGTGTTAGACATTTGTGAATGGGCTGGTGTAATATATAATATAATTACCATGGCAACATAATGCGCTTAACACACTTCTCAGATACTTTCATGGAAATTGAGGAAATGCGGTAAATTGCCCAACCAAAAAAATGCCGAATGAGAATACAGTTCAATTCAATGATTATTATTATTGTTATTATTAGGGCACGTCCCTAAAACGAGTTGTAATCATCTGGGGCGCGAATATGCCACTGGCCAACATGTCGAACAACTGGACCCGTGTCATTTCTGCGTTTGCGTGAACGGCTATCTGGATTGTTACTGGAAAAACTGCCCACCAGCGCCTGAAGGATGCTTGGACCTCGCTTTTGACGGAGTTTGTGATCGTTCGCTCTACCTGTGTCGTAAGTTTTTCAGCGTAAATCGATTCAGTTTTCAATGGTTTAAATGTTCGATTCTAAATGTATTACATGATTTCAGCCATTCCCAAGAAAGGCGAACCATTGCCGTTTCCCGCTAATACCATTTCCAGATTTCGACGTGATGCCAATTATACCCAGAGTAAGTCATCTTATTTAATTCTTTTAGGAATCGAATCAAAATGGAGCGGAATTAGCGAAAATGAGTGCATGCATACGAATTCGTTTTGTAAATATCCAATAATGGTCTTCAGCTTTACCGCGTAGGTTCAACGTTTGCTTTCACTGTCGTCAATATGCGACCTGAATACATGACTACTAATTAACTTAGTGACAAGGTTACGAATTAGAGAAAAATCCGAAAAACCTGTGCGTATAAAAGCAATATTCACGGTGTGCATAAAAAAATAATGCAGTGTACATCAGGTATTGTTATAAGGGATAAGAATATGGAGATTTACCTTCTTTTTGTTCAATAACAGCAAACTTGTCATAGTTGTAAAAGATGAGGAAAAGTACACAGAAAAGCACTTTTGCTGATTTCATTTTTTAATAGAAAAGACTATTTTATCAAACCTGATACTGTAGCAGCAATTTTTACTCGCCGATTTCTGTTTTTGCGACTCAGGGATAATATCAAAGTTGAGTATAAAGGCCGTCATACACGGGGCAATTTGTTGCCGAATTTCAGACAAGTTTAGGCGAGTCCGAAAAGCTAAGCGTATCATTCTGAGTATTTTACTAACTAGGGTTTTTAAAAATGAAAATAACTTCCTAACTTAAAGTAATTGGACTTCATTAATATTTTGAAAATTGAAAAATTAGAACATTTGATTTCTCATAATTCGTATTTTAAAAAACACGACTTTTTAAAAATGCCTTTAATTGTCGGAAATATGGCAAAAATTGCCTCGTGTGTGACAGCCTTTAAAGATCACAGCCATTTTCTTGTTACCGTCTATTCAAAGCTGTGGTATTTATTAAAAGGAGCTACATTAATTATTAACAATTAAGCTATGGTATTATTAACCAGTATAAAACTGAGCAAGGAACGTATTATTAACACAGCGCAATGAACAGATAACATTTTTACGGATCATTTAGAAAATCAGATTTTTAATTATTTCCAAATTATCCATTTAATCACGACTGTTAGGATAGAGTTATAGGACATACAATTTGTAAATAGCTAATCGTATAATGTTATCGTTACATCATGCATATACTGTGTAACAACAATAATGCATATGCCACATTACAGGAAAGCATACAAAAGAAGACTCGCAAATTTCGCACTTTACATCATTAGTTATGCTGGAAAGTCTTAAAACTAAGATCATGAAACACGGCGATAAAGAGATAACACTAAATAATGGAGATTAATGGCAACTTCCATGCAGACACAAATTCGTCGTCTCTTTTAGACACCGCGCGGATAGCTTTATAAATGACAGTCTTGTCGATATATTGATTAGAATAAAGGGACAAGCACATGGGGGAATGGTATTCTTGCTTGAGATAGATGCCTATTGCTCAAGAATAGGTTACAAAGTCAAAATGTATGGAATTTGAGCTAGCAAATTAAAGTATACTCACGTTTATAACGTTACTGGATCAACAACTCATCCTGGAATCACATACTGTATCAGGTCAAACCTCCCACCGCCAGCTGCATTAGCCATCTGCCAGTTAACATTCAGCATGCTCACTATGCATACGTTGTCTGAAAACCGTCAAAATATTTCAATTAGTTGTAAGCAAAGAAATTTGCATGAGCGTTGCCATATTGTAGTTTGTGGAAGGAGTAACTAACTGCATGCACAAAATGGTTAATTATTGCTCAAAATTGAGTTCACTTCAGCCGAGATTAAATTCGATCTTTCTAATCAAACAAAAGTAAACGTAAATTAATATGTAAATTAAATAATACCGGTATAGCTCTTGTAATCTAACAATGCGCAGTTTCGGGGACATTTCGCTACAGTCAACTCTAGCGCTGTTGTTCAAAATTCATCCTTTGGTATATGGATATGACCAATTACTTTTAAATATATTTTCGTGCCTAATAATCATTCTAGAAGTAGACAGAACCATTCTGAATCCTTGACCGGGCTCCGTGCTAAAACGGATGCTTACTTTTGGTCCTTTTTGCATGCGATTAGACGATGGAATAATCTTCCTAAAAATAGTTCAGATTTTTTACAATTTCATTTTAGCAATGATGCGTAATTTGCGTAAAGTCGATCGCAACTGACGCAGGAGCATTGATACTGAGTTGAATTGAATTGCGGAGACTGCATATATTTTTAGTCATGCACGCCTGCTGTATATACCTGTAAATAATTAGTTTTCTTCTTGTAGTGTCCTGTGACATTCTCGGCGTTCAATACAGAGTGGGTGAACTAATAGGCGTTGCCAGTGACCCTT
>JAQGAO010006896.1:0-11815 GCA_034697705.1 Ommatoiulus sabulosus | reverse complement strand
ATGTAAGGTGACTCATCCGTTATCTGGTCACTTTATAAGGTACATTGGCAATGTAAAAATTGCAAAAAAGACAACACACGCTGGTCACTGTACACAATAGACAGGTGCATGGTCACTATACAGGGCATTTTTATGAAGGAAATGTACACTAGAAAAAACAAAACGCTAAAAAGTGGTCAACAGTTCAACAGCCGCCATTCAAAGGTGGTCACTTTTCCAGGTTTTACTGTACGTGTGCAGTTGAACTGCACGCTTTATACGAATTTCTTACAGCACGAACTCATTTCCAGGCCCAAGATATGGAAGATAAACGTTAATTTCTTCGTTAAAGACAAATTTCTAATTCGGATATTACAATTTTTTGGCAAAAAAGAAAGGATTTTCGAGTTCCCGAGCATTCGCGCTAAGTTACGTTAAAACGAACTTTCGACGATAGGAAATTAAATGCACCTTTAATGGGAAATTCACCGATAAAAGTTGCAGCACCTTCCCATTCAATACGTCGTACAGTAATTAATCCAAATTTCGATGAAACTGTTGTAGAACTCGCGTTTTGTACGACTTCTAATACTACGAATTACGGTTTTAACGAGAAAAAACGCGAGATTCGTGCAGGTTCAACAGTATCTTGCTTAAATCCACACGCAAGAGTTCATGAAAAATGTTTAGTCGTGGATGCGCCATTTTGACAATGTGAAAAGCGTACACCTGCAGTGCGAGTGTCCCATTTCCTTATGAACACTTCCCCAAATACGAGCCAATTTGCCTTAGAGATTTCAACTCTCGATAAGATTCATGAGACGGATTTCCTTCTCTAAATTAATTTAGTCGCGCCAGCATCCCCGCCAGGTGGAGTGTCGATCCGTGTAGTTGATCATCGCAGTTTGGACAATTTATACACCGAGAAAGTGCGTACCAATAAATTGGGTAAAAACGGTAGCGAGCTATATTTCGATTAAGATAAGATTTTTAGTCCATAGTTTTGCAGCGGTCAAGCCCGTTTAGTTAGCATAATTACAACCTAGCGTCGGTTATGGGCCATAAAAGCGAACACCCTTCGTGAAAGTATCCGTGTCGCTATATATATTAGCAAATTGAACGCGTTCAAATTAACTAAATTGTCGTGACCGTATACAGGCTTTTTCATCTCTCAACACACGCGAGGGTCATAAAGCACCAATTTTAGTAAATGAGTCGTCGGTCCCAACACGGACCCGAATCATCCATCGGGGAACGACAATAACGGGGGGTACAAAAAAAAAATATTAATTCTCGCAATTTTACACCTCCGTTGCCGGGGCTCATGCTTCGTTTTATGGCGTTCATTTATTCCGGATAAAATTGTCACGAAATCAAAAGTTTTCAGACGCCGCAGTTGCAGCGTTGTGTATTTTTGGGTGGAGATGTCAAACACGGAGGCCGTGCACGCAGCGCGATAATAATCAATATTTGCGTGGATTGTTATTAGCCGACGCAGTTTTTCGACTGCTTGAAATCAAAGGGTACAACATCAGCGACTCATAAAGATTATTAATATAATATATTCACAGGTGCCTCCGATGAAGGTGCGAGTGGAACCTAAAGTAATCATCGTTCTCGGCTTTAATTCGAGGTGTAGGCGTTAATTCGAGAAAAAACAGCAGTTGTAATGGTTTTATTTTCCATCGGCTACTAGCTTAATCGCCGATTAATATTCGTCGGTTAAAGATAACGCGTATCTTAACGCCTCGGTCGATCAGCAGCACCAGACAGGTGTTACGTTCAACGGCTGCATCGCTTAGTCATAGATCTTCCGATCGATGATCGATGATCGATTAGTCATGATCTAGACTAATGAGACTAATATTAGTTAGTCATTAGTCATATAGGCAACGACTGTCTCACTTCGTATGGAACTGGTAAACTGGTAATTGGATAATCGTACAGAAAAATGGGCAAAATCGTCGAAGAATTTTCGAAACCGTCAAAGAATTTTCGAAACCGTCGAAGAATTTGCCAAATTTAATAAAATCATAAAATTTGCAAGTTTGTCTAAAATTTGAAACATCGTCGAAAAATGTGCCGAATTGTATGAAATTTGCAAAACTGTCGAAAAATCTACAAAACTGTCGAAAAATCTGCCAAAATTTTAAAAGTTTGCTGAACTGTCGGAAGTTTTAGCAAAATTATTTGAACAATCTGCCGAACTGGCAAAAATATGCAAAACTGTCGAAAATTCGGCAGATTGTTTCGCGAATTGCGAATTCGTACTAATGTCATTAGCAAATCTTTAACATGATTGAAATGGAAATAAATTTGAAGACACTTTTCCGAAGATTATCGATCTTACAGGACTATAACCATTAAATGTTAAATCTCACCACATCAAAACGTCATATACTGTATATAGGCTACTGTATGCATCCATCACATGTTTTATAATACAATGTAAATAACACAAACGATGAAATGTAGAAGTAAACGTATTTTTACTATATTTTCCATAATATGTATATACAAACATGAAATATAAAATATTAATTAAGATTCAATCTATATAGACATAATTAAGAACCGTTTGTCGTATACATTTACAAAGTACGGGCGTGCAAAAGTTTTGAAAAATTCGAAATTTTATATGTATATAATTTTAAAATATGAATATATCGCGTTCTAGAAAACATTTTTAAGACTCGTGTCATAATATTATTATTATTATTGTAAGCATGCAGTCAATATTCACTATATAATTCTTGCTTATAAATAATAAATATTACGAGGGTGCTAAACCCTAAATATAGAAAGTTGAAAACCAACTAAATAAAATTTACTCGGACTCTACACATTTTTATCATCCGTTTTAGCTTTCGCGCACAAAATTTCGTCGTAATTTTACGTGACATATAGAAAAATTTGAATTTTTTTATTTAATGGGACGTCGCGTTCTATTATTTTTGGCGTATTATTCGGAGAATATATACGTTTAGGAAAAAGTCAGCGCGACTTTTCAACATGAGAGAAAAGGCGATTTATACAAAAATCAACATAAATTATGGGAAAAAAATAGTTTTCAAGTACGAATTATTGTATATCAGGAGTCTCTTCCGAAATGTCTAGCATAGCGGATATAGTGTTTGCCTGTGCAACCTCTTAATGGGCACATAAAATGTCTCGATGCGTTCATGCATCTGCTGAATAACATGTACACTGTATGCCCTAATATTAATTTTAATTACGCTAATTGATAGCATTAATTCAGTTTTTAAAAGACAGATAGGAAATTTGGAGCATGTCGGATATGAAGCGAAACAAAATATATTAAATTTTTATTTACCGAGTTGCGTAGAAACGATTAAAAGCTCGTTGACTTTACCTGTCATTAAGCCCATTTATTGGAGCAACAATGGGAATAAAACGTATACACTCATTTGTGCAAAGAACTCATTCAGTGTTTACAACGACGTGCGCATGCATTTACAAAATTTATAAAAAGGTACACCATACTATAAAACAAGCAGGTACTACGTTGCTGTTATGTCATTATATATTTTGCTATTAAATTTATGACCACCTGCAAATTTAAAAAACATTGTTCGAAACATGACTCACTTCACGAACAAAATTCAGTGTATACGAGCATATACAGTATGCATCGATAATATATATATATATCGGTTTTATAACATTTAATTTGATAAGAAAAAAAGTAGCCACAAATAACCACATCTTCGGTATAATTAATTCAGAACTCTATACGTGTTTCGCACAATTCTCAGATTTTGAGCTCGCAACCCCCTTTTGGTAAATTGTCACAAAACTCATGCACAAGTTGCATGCCAGAAACTTAATTCTTACACTATTTTGATCATGTTTGCCCAACATACTGTATTTATTTGTAGTATAATAATTGCGGGTTGTTGTTATTGCTGGATATTATTAAAACCAAAATTTATAAAAACGATGCTTCTGAAAATCCGGGGTTAGCGTGACTAAATTGAAAACAGAGCTGCATGGCTATTAATTCGTATACATTTACACGTTTAGACATCATATACAGTAAGCCTACATATGTAATGAGAATATGACATGTAAAACAATCGAATTTCTCTTTTCGATATGCCTCGTAAAACAAAAAGAAAATTATTATAGGTAATCCTACAGCCCAATATAGCTATTTCCATAGATTTCACACTGGCCAATTAATCAAATAGAAGAATTTATGATATTTAAATTATCTTGGATTATATGTATTCCATGATTTATTTGCGTCTGTTTGTTTATTTTATTAACACGTTTTTTTTCAGCACTGAATAATTAATTGTATTATTATATACGTGTATGATAAAGTATTACATTTTTACATAACTATATTGACTCGTAACTACTTTACATGAACTATACGTAAAAGTATAAGGACCGTTTGTTGAAATGTTTTTCTTTCCCGGTTGACCTTATATATGTATTGTAACAAATGTTGCACAATATCACTAACACTGTAACTACTATTTAAATTTGATAATTTGTATAAATGCGCTATATGTAAAATATTAACAATAACAAAAAAATATCGCATTCAAACAAACACAGAAAACTACCTATAGTTGCTCACGTTTTCCAAATGACAATTTTACTCGTGTCAATTCAATTCTTTACCTTGCAGTCAGTATATACATAGTACCATTTGGCAGGGGGGGGAAAGAGAAATTATAAAAATTAAGTCAGACTAAGCAGTCTGGTCATGATGGACCACAACATCACAATTCAGTTGTATTTCCCGTATTAGTACTTTAACAAGGAGGATGAGATGGGGTATACTGTATATATGAAGACGGACAATGGCATTTACCAGAAACTGTCCAGTCTCCAACCGTCCGTTTTCCAAAAGGCCATTTTTCCAATCGTCCATATGACCATTTTACTACGTCAAAAACGTGTTATTTACCAGAAACTTCTCAGTTTCCAAACCGTCAGTTTTCCAAATTACATTTAATCAATGTCAAAATCATGTTATTTCCCAGAAACTGTCCAGATTCCAGCCGTCCGCTTTTCCAAATTACCATTTTACTAATGTCACAAACGTGTTATTTGCCAGCTGCAGAAACTGTCTTATTTGTACGAAGTCGTGCCAGAGACACGTGTTAAAATGCACGCATGTACATGTACACATCGTATGATGTATTTGTCGTTCTATGTACGTGTAAGTCACGTGTTAAACATACTAAAATTAGCCTTCATCTATTAAGTATATATACGTGTTCTTAACATGTCCGTATACAGCATGTCGGGTGCATATTTGATATTTCCCCTAAATATATACAGAGTTTAAAGATTCGCCCCATCATTACTGGCCCCATGCACATGCATGCGTGCATTTGGATTGATAAGTATTGTAACGAAAACTCCGGTCCCCAAATTTGGTTTCGATCCCATCATCGACTATACGAAAAATGATTAAAAGAAAGAAAAAAACTGGTTCCTACCTTCGACACACGTGGTTCGAGCATAGTTGCTGAGACGACACCGGGCACAAGGACGAAAAACGAGGCGATAAGATGTCCAAAATGCAGATCGTATATATAGTTATTCAGACGCGACGATGCGAATCTCTGTTGAATGGACAAAGAAGAAAAATGACCGTGAAATAAGCGCCTATGTACATTTTTAAATGTTAACTCGTATACAGCTCGTATCCACCCACTACGTAAAAATGTCAAACACTGAAATCCCGACCGGGATACACTCATTACAGCAATATAGCGCGCACAAAAAAAAAGTTACGAAATATAGTAGAGTTGCGTATTTTCGCCAGGAACCGAGTATACCGAAGATGCTCCTGACAGTTGGTGCTGGCAGGCAGCGCCACGCACGGCCACAAGCGAGACGATTTTCCCACTCGACGAGCCCGCGCCTTGTTTTTACTTTTAACCCTGATTTCTCGTCGTTGTTTGCTTGTTCCACAAATTTGAAAATTAGTCGTTAACAAACATCTCTTAGCGAAAAGCCTTAAGCCACTCTTTTTATCTCCTGAGAAATTTACAACATGGCGGGCCATTCAACGAGAAACGATATATTTGCACAATTTTTACAGCATCTCAAATTGGTCTATCCCAGACTGTCCCAATGGTTTATTTCACCCAGGCCCCATTAACCCTATAGAACATCCAACATGGGTCTGGAGAGACCCTTTAAAAAAAACAAAACAAACAAAAACATAACGACAATTTTGTTTTCTGTATAATTTTTTTTAAATCGTTAAATATGATATTTCTCATGTTTAAGTACTGATGGCAGTAATTTTTATTAAATTTGGTTTCTTCGGGATTTTTTTAAAGTTTTTGAAATGAAATATCGCGAGGCAACGATGGTTTGGAAAGCGCGACAAACATGCGAAATATATACCTGGAACTTAATCGCCATGAACGTTCCAAAAGAAACGTCGAAATTATTTGTAAGAAATGCCAAAACTTGGGGTCTATAATCGGCGTTTCGTGTCCCATTTTTGATTTTTTATTAGGCTAATCATCAAGATTGATAAAAAATCAAAAATTTCAAAAACAAAACAGGCATTTTTACTCGTATTTCATAGTATTCTAAATGCGATAAACAAAATTAAGCATATTTCCTATAATCTTAACATATTTTGCAAAATTAGGTCTACTCAGACCCTTGTTGGTTATCAACGTTTGCGAAATATCTTGGGTCTTCTAAGGTTTAATCCTAGATATAACACCGTAAATTCATGCGTGTCAAATGCAACAAATTTAATGCTTATACGAGTCATGTCAACCTATAGAGCCGTCAAACGTGTCAATTCTATTCTGACAATTCCGGCAGTACTTTTCCCTAAGTTCATATTATAAAAGTACCGGAAAATGCGCGTACTTAACTATGTTATAAATTTAATTCCGATTCTTTTTTTTAATAAAACACGCGTTAAAATAAATGGTTGATTATAATATTTTTACGTGTTACAGACACGCGTTTAACCAAAATATATTCATGTGAAACTTAACAGTTTTAAGCTAACGAGCTCTGCAGCATAAATTCCATCTGAAATTGGAAAACGTGTTTAGAAAAATGTTAATTGTTATACACGTGTACTTGTATACTAAACTATTTTCAAATTATTCACACAAAGGTGTGAACATTTATCGTATGGTAATTTAATTTTGCCATCTGAAAAAAGGTAAAAAGTTAAAACATAAAAATAAAGAAGAGCATCTGCTTATTTGAATGATATATGCTATTGTACGTATGCGCTTTATATTCTTCCGCATTAATACATAAAATATTGGGGGAGTGTTCTGTAAAAGTGTAAAATACATGGATTAACATCGTATAGGTAACACGAAGATCTGAATTGACTCGTATTTTTGAAGTACTTCATTTTTAGAACCAACATACAATTATAGTTTAAACATTATTCGTTAAATAAGGTGCCTAACTTTTTAATGTTCAATTCAATTCAACTCAGTACCCTACAGTCAGCAAATAAATGCCATATATGGTAGGGGTTCAAATGTACAAATTATAAGAACAATATATAAGATGTCATCGATCGACATTTCAATTCACATAAAAAATGTGAATGAAATTCTCAGATTTTCTTTACGTAACATTCAGATAAAATAAATCGAGCAACTTCAGCTCCTGTATTTTTTTAAGGGGAGAAAAACTATTATAAAAAGAGGTTTTACATCTCATTTTTTTTAGATTCTTCCGTGTAGAATGAGCTAATCACGCGTGTGTTTCCATGGAATATATTCCCCCTATACATGTACACATCAGGGTACGTTTTAACCTTAATATTCACGAAAGAGCTCAAGTTTTTAAAAAAATAAATTAGACTATATGTTCACAACTTTGTGGCAATAGCGTTATGTCAAGTAAATACTCGCGTATATACGATGTGAATAAAATCCTCGGGAGAAAACTACTTTAGCATATTAAAAAAAAATTCTAATCACGGTTTTCAATTTCAGATGGAATTTACGCTTCATGACCTTAATTGTCGCTAAAAAAGTGTAACTTTTACACGAATATATATTTAATGAAATATGATTGAAATATTTTATTCGTGATTCTTCGACGGCGGAATCACGCAGTACATGTCACGCGGCAACGCAGTTTCAAAATATCCCCGAGAACTAATTTTGTCGAATTTATACAAATGTATTTGGAATCAACATGCGCGCACTACGTGATTGTATTTAGGTGCTTTTTACAGGGTTCCCCAAGAAATTTCATTTTCAACTTCCCTGACTTTTCCAGGTTTGAAAAAAAATTCCCTGACCGATGACAATGTCAAAAATTTACATATTTTGCAAAACTTACTAATTACATTTTTTAAAATTAACATAGAAAAATGTATTTTTTTTTTAAAAAAAATTGTATTCGGAAAACGTGGAAAAGTTTGAAAATTTGTACTCGGAAAACGTGACAAATTTTTCAAAATTTCTTCTCGAAAAACGTGTCAAATTTTGCAAATTTTTACTCAGAAAATGAACCCTGAGCTAACCATGAAGAAGCCTTAGTTTTGGAATGCAACAACATGACACGTTTAATTTCCCTAATATTTTCTAAATAAGCCTGACTTGTCCCTGACTTTTCAGACATTTTCAAATTTCCTGACTTTTCCAGGTCTGAGGGTACCCTGTTTTAACACATTTTAGGTGCGCTTTAATCATCACAACCGTCTCTAGAAAGTTGAAACGAGAATATATTCAATGCCAATTAAAATATAAAATCCAAATTAAACTACATTATACACGTATACAGTAGGCTATATATGCTCGAGCGATTATTACACCCGTCTAAACAACTTTCAAACTTTTAGATTCGGTTTCAATTTTTAAGTGGTAATGATTTTAGCCATATAAATTTTATAACGCTTATTTATGATTGTAAATAAAAACTGCGGTAAATAGATATAAAATAATGGGTTATATCATGCGCCATACAGTACGTGTTTGTAGATATATGATGAATATATAGGCTACATATATAGACACGCGCTTAAATCTGATCATTTAGTCTTAGGTAACCACAGGTACAGTATAACCACGAATTAACCAATTTAAGTGTTTTATTAATTGATCTACGAGACCAGTGACTGTGAAACTAATAACCCGTAAACGATTAACCCCTGCTAATGCTTTATATTTAGTAGCAATTTTTATTATCTGCTATAATAGCTGCCATATAAGTAAGTATTAGAAAAATGTATAGATATAGTTCGCCGTTAATTAATTTGCATATAGCTCAATAACTCCCGTACAATTATAACACTAGCGGAAATGAAATACCCACGATACATCGGAACCGCGTTAACAAGAACTCGCTTTGTACGAATTTCCGTTATATTCAGAACTCATTTCCAACCCATGTCCTATAGGTATGGACGAATAAATTACATGTATAATATAATGTTAATTTCTTCGTTTAAGACGAATTCCAAATTCGGATTCTACGCATTTCTGACTAAACAGAATGAATTTTTGAATTCTAGATCATTCAACGCGCGATGTTAGGTTAAACATGCAGCATAAAAAAGGTAAACGTTATAACGGGGAACTTCCCCGATAAACGCCGATCGCAGCACCTTAATTCCATTATACAGTACAAACATGTATACTGTATTCGTGGGTTGGATTTCATCCAAACCTCGATGAAACATTCGTTCTTATTGTCGAAGTCATGTTTTGTCTGACTTCTGATTATACGAACTATATATACTGTTTAAACGAACAAATGTTGACGTTCCTTATAGATTCATCTTAAAGAATATGAATTCCCTTAGATGCATTTTTGATTTCCCGAACATTCGCGCAACGTTTCGTTAAAACGAACTTTAGATAATATAAAAAAAAAATAAAAAAAATAAAAGATGCTTTATAACCAGGAATTCCCCGATGGAACTTTAGTCTTTATCGTTGAAATCATGCATGTTTTGTCCGTCTTCCGATAATACGAACTACAGTTTAAAGTTTAAACGAACAAATTGTGACGACCCTTGAGATTCGTCTTAACGAGGGTTCGACTGTATATGCTCGATCGTACGTGTATAGTTTAAAATTTAGCAGGAAAATGGATGAAGAAAAAGATTTCACACTATATTTTTAGAACGTTGTGTGCGATGAATAATCGAAGTTAAACTATACCGAAGAATTACCATCCACGTCCATGTGTGGATTATCAATTAAGAGCCGTTTGTGGACTTTCTTCGAGGCATATCATAATCGTATACACGCCGTACCAAATTTTTGTTTCCGCAACTTTTCGAGGTGCAGCGCGATAATCACGCGGCCCGTTCTTCGTATTTAATAAACAGATATTTCTAAAATCAAGATGGCACCCCCATGCGGCAACCTACCAAATGTTGGCCATTTTTGCGAAGTTATGCAATTTTACTCATATATGGACTAATGCGAACGAGCGACTGCAACAATTCGAGAAGAGGAAAATATTGCCGTCCATTTTGTTTGCTCACTTTCTTTTCGCACCTTGGCGTGAAAATTATATTCAGGGTCTCGGAACCCCCCACCCGTGGCTCGCACCCCCTCGTCGCCACGCAGACCCTGACACTCGGGTCAACCTTAGGCTTAAAATTATGAATAATATATTTTCGCCTATAGCTTCGATATTATAAGCTTCTTCAAAAACAAGTTTTTATTTCGCACTTACGTGTATAAACTCGGTTGTGCCAAACTTCGTTAATTTAATCGTAGAGCGTGCCAACTTCGAACCGCTCAATTTTCGACTGATTTCAGTAATAGAAAATTCTCTTAAAAATATACACTTGGCAAAAAAAGTATGGAAACAGTATGAAAATTGCTTGTTTTCGAGGAATATAAATGGTGGAGATCTTTCAAAGTACATTTATAATAAATAACAGTTATATAGTACATGTACATGGATTATGTAACAACAACCAGATTTTTTTTAAATAAGTTAATTTTAAATTAATAAAAACGAAAATCCCATGGCACAAAAAGAATGTAAACACTATGCAATACTGGTAGAATTTGCTAATTTCTGGTCATTTGGTTATTTTTTATTTAATAAATTATGATGATTTAATTTCTGGGTATAAAGACTAACTATAGTTTATCATCATATTGGTAAGTTCTGCAGGAAATTTAGTCCATGATGGCCAAAACTAAATGAGTTCTGGTTTGCAATGAGAAAATAGTTCTTCGAAAGAATTTTAATGGAAATTTAATAATGAGAGATGGCGAATGAATTGAAAATATCATGTATGGCAGTATATAAAATCTTAAAAAAACAAAGAAAAGACGGGAAAAGCCATAAACAAACTCGGAACAAGCTATCCGTGTAAACTATCTGTGAGTCAAAAACGACATGTTGTTAAATTTAATTGCTCTGATAAATCCAAAAAGATCTTTATAAATGTTTGGCAAACACATTGCGTCAGCATCAGGGAAGGTTGAAACACTATACAAACTATCATACTTATTCCAAATGTCCGTCTCCTCTGTATTTCATACAGCCCCAAAACCTTTCCACAGCCACCCCATCCTAAACTTTGTGGAGGATATTTTGTGAGTTACAAATCAGCCATGGTCCTTTTACGTCTGGATTGTTTAGAATACTTCTGATAGTTTGTTGTGTCCCAACCTTCCCTGATGCTGACGCAATGTGTTTGCCAAACATTTATAAAGATCTTTTTGGATTGTTCGAGGCAATCTACTTGTAACAACCAGTATAGGAGGGTGTTCAAATGCTTTTTTTGCTATGAAATATTCGTTTTTATTAATTCAAAATTAACTTATTTATTTTTAAAAAATTCTGGTTGTTGTTACATAATCCATGTACT
>JAQGAO010006895.1:0-11815 GCA_034697705.1 Ommatoiulus sabulosus | reverse complement strand
CACATCCGTTTGCACAGTTGCATTCGTTGTCAGTTGACCATCTTCCGACCCCGCTGGATCCATTTGGCTCGAAACGGTTTCCGTGGGAGACGCATCCTTATCTGCTTGCACATCATCCCCTGGCTCCGCCAGATCAGTTTGACTCGAAAAGACAGTTGACTCGAGAAGCTCACCCACTGGTCCAGCACAGCCCATAATTGGTTGAGTGGTCAGGGGTAGGACAGCTGTTGCCACACCCTTGGGAGCAGTCAAAATGTCGGGGGTTCCTGGTCGCAGGCATCCAGGACAAACAAAACCTATGTCCGGATGCAGGCAACCCTTAAGATCAGAAGCCATCTTCGCCCGGATATCATCCAACAGCGTATCAGCAGCCGAAGAAAGTTGGACCCTTAGCAGGGCAATTACATCAGCAACGAAGCTGGAAACTCTCGCAACATCGCTATGGACGTTTGATGCTGGGGGGGTATTCCGCACCAACACTGTGCTGCCTGCACAAGCTGGACAGCACCATTTAACACCCACTTTATCCTTTTTTCGAACGACTTTGGAGACGTATTCTGGCATAGAAACACAAGGAGTGTGAAAAGCCCGGTGGCATCCATCACACACAACACCAGTGTCCGTATCAACAACGACATTACAGGAACACATTAAGCTAGGGGTATCTCCAATCGTCATGGTTGCAAATACGGTAGCCAAAGTCAAGTTGAGTGGTTTCGAGTGGTGTCCACCCCAGGAAACAGTAGAATGACAAAAGACGTTGTTTAAAAAAGAGCGGGAGCGCTGCGTGACGTCAGTGTTCAAAAAACCGTCAGAATCCGACATCCGACATTTTAACTTCCGGTACCCGCCAAACCGACATTGAGAAATGGCCACCCACTAGGCCTAACAGCAAAAACACGCGCTATGGAGCTTCCAGGTAGTATACAAACATGTAAAACAGTCCACAAGTGCAGAATGAACTCACATTTGCACTCAGTAAAGTTGCAGTCCAGTTCCGAGTTGAGCCAATCTCGGCAAACAAGCAAAAAACACGTAAGTAGAGGGAGCGCGACATGTGCGACCTACATCACCGTAAGACATAAGTTGCCACCATAAGTTATCTTCAATGCCATCTTACCATGCTATCATATATCTTCAAAAATTCTTAAATTGAATATTTCGCGAACGACCCTCGCTCTCCGTCAATTTGCCGATACAAGTACAGCTAGGAAACTTCAAAATTGTAAATACGATAGAGACAATGCTAACGAGTGAAAAGAGTGAATTATGATAAGATGATGATAAATTGTTATTGAAATTTAGCAGAAATCAAAAACTTTATCGCACATACTGTAATAGAAGGAAACCTTCAAATTTTACAATATGTTTAGATAAAATTAAGACTAAACTAACGAAACAAATGAGGGATTTATAAAGAGATGCTGTCAAAATTTTACTAAAATTTGATAAAATCTTAAACAAGTTTTAGAGCATATAATGGAAGGAAAATTTCAAATTTTCCAATTTTTAGGTCCAATTGTGTCAAAACAAACGAGCGAGATTAGTGAATTGTGATTAAATAATGTTAAATTTTATTAAAGATTTGAAGAAAGCATAAACGAATTTTTTAGAAAATAAAAAACATTAAACAACCTTAGATATTTTATTTTGAAGTTTTCTGTTCTTCCTATTTCCAGGGAGCCACATACATGTACACGTAAAAGCTAAAAACTACCGAAATATTACTGTAAATAAAAATCTCATCAGTATATATGTATTACATCGCTGTACCGCATCGTGCATACATCTTTCTACAGTAATTAGCTTTACATTTCCAAAGTATTAAGATAAATGAAATTATTAGTCAAGAACCCTTGTATTAGATTTCTCTCAGGTATGCTTAAGAAAGCATTATTTCCTTTACCTAACATTTTAAAACTGAAATAGTACATTTTTCCTTATGTAACAAGCTGTAATGATCCATAAATCACGAAATATGGCACCGTTCTGTGAATGACATACTAATGACCTGCAGCACTGATAAGCATAGTATATCTTCTGGCTGATGGTTAAAACACATTTTTTGGCAACATAACCCAATCTTCATGAAAACCACGATAAATAAAATCCTCTTAAGATTATTTTTATAATCTTTTAGGAACTTTAACAATTAATATATTTAAAAACCCGAGCATTTGGGATCCAGCGCTCGTATACCCCCGACTACTGTACATCCTGCATATAATTCGCGCAAATTCGCTCACATTTGCCAACTATAGTTTTGAAAATATTTGAATGCGATTAATTATTATGTATAAACATTGTATGCCTAAGAAGCGGGGCTGACGCTTTAGATGGTGTTAACGGTGACGGAATAGAGAGAAAGGGGTGGCTAGCTGGGAGGGTTGCAGAGAATTAGGGATTAAATTGCATTAGGAGTAGCTTCTGATGAGCTTTGTGTAATTTAATTTAATAATACAAGAGCTCTTCTATTGTTGTAGCGATTTCCTCATATTAAAATTCATATTAACGAGCTGAAGAGAAGATGAACTTCACGGCAAAAACAAATCAAAGAATTGAGTAAATAAGGCTAACCCGTAATTAAACATCGATTAAATACGCAATTATTAAAGTCGAGATGCTCGGTGCCATAGAGGCGCCCTGCAGCAGCAATTAGTCGCGTGAGCAGCGCCATCTAGCGCCAAGAAACTAAAGCTTGAACCGTGCATGGTTTTTTGGATGCCTGCAGCTCGTGTGGTTTGAGCAAAATGCGCCTTAAACACCTGGTTAGCCCTGCTGTACATGTTCTATATACATTTTTATTTAAATGACTTTTTTAAAAATTCCTTTTTCTTAAACGATAAATACGTGGCATTGTTACGTTTTTTTTTGTTTGTGATAAAACACATTTAATAAAAGACAATCATATGTATTTTAAAATTGAAAAGAGATAAACAAAGGTGTTTAAACTATCACACATGCTCCGCTTTTTTGTTGATGTTATGGAAAACTTTTACTAGGGTTTAAAGGTTCCGTATAACACGATTTACGGTTCCTCATTACACCAAGAAAGATGTTTGAGTTGTGACAGTATCTTTTTTGGTGCAACGAATTGTGACAGTACATGCATGTACCTTTGTTGTTGTAGTGGAAGACTTTTACAAAAAGGTGGGGTGTTTGTGACAGTTTAATAACTTTATTTCTTAAACTGTAAAATTGAAACAATAAACGTCATCATATTTTACATATGCAAAGTGGTTTCCGAGTAATGGGTTGGCAACAAGTTTTTGAACGTATACAAATATGTTCAATGATTTGCAAAATCATTTACTTGTCTATTAGTGTGCTAAAGTTCCTGTTAAAGTTCCTATGAAATTCAATAATTACAATGTTAAGTATTTATTTTACAAATAATTCACCTTCGTTGCATTATTTTAAATTTCCTCGCTCATCTTTAAAAAATCAATAACATTTAACAAAAGAAAGTATTGTAGAAAATATATTTTACAATTGCATTTATACTAAACAAAAGTGTTTATTTATGTAGTATTATTTTGCCAATAGAGGGGGTTAATAACATGTAGCTACAGTGTACAGTACAATCCTTCCTTAAAACGATCGTAGCCTACATGTACATGTATTTTCATAAAATGTTAGCATTTCGGGTGTTGACTTTGGGATAGGCTTAAAAATAACTTTCCCGTTGGATTATATATTTCCACCAACAATCATAACACAAAAATGCGTAACTTACAAAACCACGCACATAGAACGTCACCGCATCTTTCATCTTTTTTCCCACCAGACGTCACCACCTAACTTTCAGTTCGCATTAAGCGTGTAGCGCGCACAGGCGATCCTTGGCGATATATTATTCGGATTTCCACGCTGGTAATAAGTCCATTAATTTATACAGAATTAGAGACTAGATGCGATGCAAATGCACTCCGCGCAATATCAGAATCCATCAATCTCTATAACTCGCAGCGAGTGACAACAATAAGAAGCAGAGTCGGATGTTCATTCGTCACCGTGTTACAACTCGCATTAATTACATCCGGACAGACTTTTATCGAGTTTCATTTCGTGCTTCGTCACTGGCCATCATTTCGATTTAAAGAAACATTTGCTGCCAAACGCAGCGCCCTCTACGACACTTTCCGCAACGTGATGATTCTCACTGCGGCTCAAATTGTCCCGAAAGCCAGTGAAATTGATAACACGAAAGTTATTACAAGTTATTCGAAATGCACCCTTCGTTTCCTTTGTTTTTCAAAAATATGAACGAAAAACAAAAATAAATTTTCTTCCAAAATTCCAACGAAATCTTTTGTGATTTATGTGCGACATTCTCTGACTTTTCCAGGTTTTAAAAATTTCCCTGACCAATGACAAAGTCAAAAATTAACATATTTTGCAAAATCGACATAGGAAAATATTTTGCCAAAATTTACTAATGACAATTTTGAAAATTAACATAGAAAATTCCTTTTCCAATTCCATTTCCTTGAAATTTTTTTGAAAATTAATTTGACAATTTTACATGTTTTCGGAAAATGTTTAAAATTTGTCCTCGAAAAACGTGGGACATTTTTCAATTTTGTCCTCGAAAAACGTGGGAAACTTTTTAATTTTTCTTCGGAAAACGTGGGAAACTTTTCAATTTTGTCCTCGGAAAACGTGGAAAACTTTTCAATTTTGTCCTCGGAAAACGTGGGAAACTTTTCAATTTTGTCCTCGGAAAACGTGGGAAATTTTTCAAATTTCTACTCGGAAAACGGGCAACAACATAGCAACAACATGGCTATGTTGAATTTCCCTGACTTTTTTCAAAATAAGCCATTCTTCCCTGACTTAATTCTCCCTGACTTTTCCAGACATTTTCAAGTTCTCCGACTTTTCCAGGTATTCCAGGTCTGGGGGTACCCTGTTTTTAAATAAGTGCACGCAGTTTTCCATCAACAATTTTCCGTTCTTATATCCGAAACGCGTAATTATTAACTCAAACTAAATGAAGTAAAATTTATATTAACTTACAATTACAAAATATATCATTTAAAGTATAAATATTTAATCATACTCCATGAAGTCAATACACGTACTAAAAATTATGACTATTACCCTTTTATTTAAAGAAATATTCACCAACTTATTTCAAGTTGTTTACGTTTCATTATTTAGCATCTCACAGAGATCATTTCAATGTTTTGAAATATATATCATATTTCAAAGCTCTCCAAGAGGGTTATGGCAGTTTTATTTCATTCAGCAAAGAGATAGAGACGGAGCAGAATAAACAAACTTGGAAAGGAATTGCTTATACGGTTATACCGCAAGAAATGGTGGAATTATTCGGGCTACTCAGAGAGAAGCTTTACGAAATGGCAATGTTGGCAGTCGTGAAGTCACGTGATTAAAAAGCAATGCATTCATTGGTTTAAAAACAGCGATAACGTCGAGTGCATTTTTTAAACCAATTCGCGTGTCGATTTTGCACACGTGGCTTTCCGGCTGCTAAAAGTGCCTTTCGTAACTCTTCACTCTGAGTACCCTATTAATTTGATCGCATTTGGGCCAATTGCACTTGCATGAATAAACAGCGGACAGAGGGCGCTGCGGGAGCATCCGCTTTCGGAATCTAAATCAAAACCTAATCGTATAACCGACGCTCATAACTGATCCAATTATTGAGCAATATATAAAAATGGGGTCGAGGGGGCGCAGTGCATAAGGACAGACTTATTTATAATTTAAACATCCGGTCGAGGGTTTGCGAGGATGAACTGAACTCTTTGTACGCTAGAATTAAGTGCTGCAATTTTGCTCAGCTTGGAGCATCAACTATTTAAAACGAAGCAATTGTAAAAATACAAAAAAAAACGGTGGGTGTACGAACGATCGACGATCACAAGGCGACTTAGTGTAACGGAATAAATGAAGCACGTTTTCAAACGGCAATTTTCTTCACGGAAATCACCTAAACATAGGTTTTTTTAGGCAGAAAGGCAATTTTGTCCTAAAAGCGGATGAGTCATTCAATGACTCATTCACAAAGTTCTTTCAAATATATTCTCCGCATCATTGAAATCATTGTCTTGTATATGTAAACTATCAAATCGGGCGGGATATTTCCAATTACTAACTGAAAACGGAAGCTAAATTACCTAAAGTATCGTTGTTTTATTCCTATTTTATTCCTAGTTCCTTTATTCCTTATTTTCATACGGACTGACTCACCACCTGGCGGATTATCTATAAGAATCTTCCCACATCTAAATTACAACATTTAATGCATTTTTTAAATAAAAAAAATGTTTATTACTATGCATTTAAATGTGATTCAACGTAATTCTAAATGCATCGATCGAAAATATATTTAAAAATATAAATAATGTGGATTCTGCATTGATGAATGCTTTTACAGTGCATTTTTGAATACATAATATTTATGTAGGTACATTTATAATGAATACTTTGCGTTTAATGCATTCATTGACATAATGAAAATTTGTTAACAAAATATATAACCTTTAAATTTTTAAATACATTTTGCACAGGAAATGCATTTTAAAATTGTTTTTTAAAATTAGATCTGAAATCTAAACGCACTGGCCGCTTTTATCTTGAAGAATCTTCCCACATCTAAATTATATCCTTGGAATGCATTGAAAAATATATATTTGTATTATAATACATTTGAAGCATTTAATGCACTTAAATATATTTCAAAATTTGTATACATTGGATCATTCAAGGTAATTCTAAATGCATCGAAAATATTTTTTAAAACGTTAGGATGTTGATACTGCATTACTGAATACTTTTACAGGGCACATGTAAGTACATGTATACATTTGAAATACATTCATTGATATAATGAAACTGTATTTACAAAATACGTGTGTATAATCATTATATTTTTAAATACATTTTTCGCATGAAATTCATTTTAAAATGCCTCACATTGTATTTATTTAGATATGGCTTATCTAAAATCTAAAAAGCACCGTTTAAGCCAAATTGTTTGTTTAAGTCTATAGGCGTGCTTGTGATAATAAACTGCACTCTAATTAATCATGCTTTTTGTGACAAATGTTATATTGCCAACTAAATATTGGATTTCTTTTGTTTCAGATGGAATTAATAATAGAGCGAATGCAAGATGAACAAGTGGGAGTTCCGGTGAAAACCGTAAAAAGCTTTATGTCGAAAATTCCCAGCGTCTTTACAGGTTCGTATTTGTTTCCTTAAATAGTTTTTAAGGGAATTTCTCCCTCGATTATTAGCGTTTTAGAGGAGCGTCATTTAGGAAAAACAAACGCACTGCATTAATGGACGACCCCTGCTCGCCCGCACCACACTTAAAATAGCGGTTTTAGCTTTACTTCTTAACTCTATAAATATTGACAGCTTATCTGAACATGGGTTAATCTCATATAAGCCTAGTCCGCGCCGTGCAAAAGCTGCCAAATTGACATTGAGAAGCCATTTAGGCAGCGCCGTAGGTTTTTTTTATCAATAATAAGCCCACCTATATGAGTACTACAGGCTATCGTTGATATTTCATGTTACTCCTTCTACTTTTGGTCGCCATTTGTGATAACCTTTGCCACGGTAATAACGTACAAATTGGGCATTCGAACTTGTAAAACTACGAACACATATCCGGAATTTCCGAAAACTACTAACAGTATGTTAAAATAGTACAATATGTGAAACTTTTCTCGAATGGTTTATTAATTTTAATAGTTTAAAATAGATTATTTTCGAGCTTTCAGTAAGCTTTTTTTAAAAAAAAAAATTCCAACTTTTTACATTCCAGTATATAATGGACCTTATGCAGAGTTAGGTATTGGACTTCATCACGTGATTTTTTCATCGAATCAACAACTAAAAGAACGTGTCTCTGCACTGCCTCCGTTTTATTTAACGCCAATGGAATGAATGAAATGTCACGTGATGGAGGCATACTGACGAAATCTGCATAAGCTCCATTAAGAAACACGTAAATCATTAAGGCACAGATATGAACAATTTATTGAAAATTGCAGGCGATTTATGAATGCCCGAAAAATCAAGGTACACCTTTCTGCAAATTTCTGAAAATATAAACATGGATTTTAAAAATAAAAGTACCAAATTGAAAATAAGTGGAATTAATTTTTGGTAATAAAACAGTAAAATTCGAAAATTTGATTTCGCATAATTTGCAGACAATAAAACATGTTTTTTCTAACACGCCTAAAATTGTCTGAAATTCGGCAAGAAATTGTGTGCCCGCCTTTCGTTTGTAAAAGTAAGGTTTGGAACATTACTCGATCGCAATTCTCTAAAATGTATAAATGTATAATAAACATCTCCACACAAATAATAAAATTATAGAACTTTGGAAAATAACTCGTTGCCATGAATGGCACATGTTAAATGCTTACAACATAAACATATGTAAAATGCATAAATGGTCATGTTTTTAATATAACTTTCTTCCGTTTGGGGAAGAAATACTTGCCGTGTTTACTTTCGAGCAGAGATGAATATTTGTTAGTCGATTGGTCAATCAAGACCATAACGACTAATCAATCATTCATATATTAGGCATGCCTCTTCCGATTGATGATTGATTAGTCGTAATCTAGACTAAGTAGACTAATATTCGTTAGTCATTAGTCGTATAAGCAACGACTAACTGTTTAACTTCGTATCTACATATGTATTTATGGAACTGGGAAACTATCTAAGCAATTTTCGACAATTTTTCAAATTTTTCGTCAATTTTGCTAATATTCGACAATTTTGCAAATATTCTAAAATTTTGCACACTGTCCACAATTTTGCAACATTTTTACAATTTGACAATAGTCGAAAAATATTCCTAAGCGTCAAAAATCTGCAACATTGTCGAGAAATACAAAAATTATCGAACAATAGCAAATTTGTTGAAAAATTCGCAAAACTGTCGAAAAAAATCACAAAATTATCGAAAACGTTAAAAAATTTCGAAAATTTGAAGAAGAAAAATAGCCTTGCTTCGAGGCTATTTAGTCATTCATTTTAGTCGTGATTAAAAATGTTATTCGGCTAAAACTTTATTCTGATCCATGGCAGCGACTAATGCTACAACAATATTGACGATTAACTACAAATTATAGTTATTTTAATTGAAGAATGACTACTTTAATCGTCAATATTAGCCATGATTGAAAATTTATTCGACTAATGCCCTGCAACACTGCTTTCGAGTTGCTATGAAACGCACAATGCATCTTGCTATCATGAAAGCTGTACATTGTAAACACAGTACATAAAAGTGTAAATGCGATTTTAAAAAAATTTATGAATTGCAACATTAACATTAAGAGACGTGTTTATAATCATTTGGCGACACTACTTTGTGAAGACGCGAGCATCGCTATGCGAAAAATTTGCTCACTCGGTCGTTTTGCCTGACGGGGAAAAAAATCAGGTCAGATTTAATGGCGTCGCCCTTTCCAGGCATTCAAACATAAATATTTAAAACGCTATATTTACATTCTGATGCGTACAGCTTACTACAAAGAGCTGCTGATACGTGTATGTGGCGCAACTTTTATATAAGTCACGTGTCATTACTTTACGGGATCACGTTTACCAAAAAATAAATTAAAACAAAATGCTGCCATAGTCATTTTGAACGTTATTTGTCGCAAAGACTAATGCAAACGCATACGAGTTTAAATCCTAGCCTCAAAACCGGCTCATGGAGTAGATTCAAATGTTCCATATGCATTGAGGCTAATTTATCTTTTAAAGTAATCATGGGACACAGAATTGACATATTTTGTTCATCTCAAATCGTGTCATGCATGAGCTACGATGAACGATCGTTGATTTATAGGAAAAACAAAAAAAAACGTTTCCTAAATGCCGTTAAACACAGGGCTATTTGCTGCCGAATTTTAGGCAAGTTCAGGCTGTCCGAAAAATCAAGTGCATATTTCTGAGCATTTTACTTACCATGGCTTTTAATAAGGAAAATTTTAAATTGAAAGTAAGTATAACTTCATTTTTGTTTTAAAAATTGCCAATTCAGAACATTTGATTGCTCATAATTCGCATTCTACAAAACTGAACTTTTTGAACATGCCTTCAATTGCCAGAAATATGGCAACAAATTGACTCGTGTGTGCATGACGGCCTTTGGTCTTCTCATATTTAAGATATAGGCTAGTCAATGGTTAACAAACAAATAACGTTAGCAACCATCGCATGTACATGTACATGCTGTATGCATTATGCTTTAGCTGACGGTCAATAAAACTTAAAATACCATTGTTTCGTTCAGCGTGAAGTCCTACATACGTGCAGGTAGCACAATTTCCAGTTTCATCGATTGGCTCCTTCCGTATTGTAACCAAATGCATTTAAAACTGCATTTGAAAATATATACAGGTTGGAACATTTTGATGCATTTCAAAATGCATTTTAAAATGCATTTGGCGTTATTTAAGTGGATTTTAAAATGCATTTGGTGTTATTAAAGTGGATTTTAAAATGCATTTGGAAAACCACAGACAAGAATACATTTTAAAATGCATCGACGAGAATGCAATGACAAGAAAGAATGCGTTTTTAAAACTACATTAACGGGAATGCGTTTTGAAAACTGCATCGACGAGAACGCATTTTGGAATTACACATCGACGAGAACGCGTTTTGGAAATGCATCGACGAGAATGCATTTTACAAAAGCATCAACGAGAACGCATTTTGGAATTACATCGACGAGAATGCGTTCTGGAAACTGCATCGACGAAAATGCATTTTGAAAACTTCATCGACGAGACTACATTTTGAAAACGCATCGACTAAAATAAAGAATTTACAAAATACACGTACATATTTTTTGTAAATACAGCATTTTTTACAATAATTCCACATTGTGGGATTGTTGCAAATTCTTTCATTTTTTTTTCTTCTTTGCGTTCAATTCTAATTATTTCGTACGCCCAGCACGCGAAAAAAGGCCGAAAGGCGAAACGTTTCCAAAAAATCCATAACATTAATTAGTAAAGACCCAATCTAGACGGTATCACTGCACTTCATACTGTATTACCAGTACACACCATTAATTCTTTCTGGACCAATGATTCCAATTAGAGTCACTAATTGTGCAAAGGCTTTTTTACATCGGCTGGAAGGGGTTTTAAAGTAATAAGGACCCCATGGAACTTCGTTAGTAAGCTCCACGCGTTAGTAACTGTGGTTCTTCTTTGGCATATGATTTTATTTAGAAGAGGCCATTAATGAGCGTGGTTAATGGGTACTGCACGGGTCAGTTTGTGCCAACAAACATCACCGAGGGCTGTAGCATGAGCCTTTTAGCCCTTTTATTCGTTTAGGAAACCTTAAACCATAAGGGAAATGCGGATGACGCTGCTGCTTATAGACACAGGCGTCAGTGCAATCACGTAGGGAGTAAAAGAGACGCACGACGTAGATCGAATTGTCGGTGCTAGAGCTAGAGCGCCGTTGCCTCTGTTTCGGAGAAACGTTTGTCTGCGCAGGAAATGGGAGCCAAACAATTCAATTTCATATTGGATTCCTAATTGACGATCAAGGACAAGAAACAGGAGCCACACCCCTAACGCCACTCCCGCCACCAGCCTTCCAGAGGATGATTGGAGCGCCGGTAGGGGGCGCGTCGATGCACCAGAAATCCGATCTCCGAGGCCGAGCTCAAATAATCATTATCGCAACGTGATCCCCGCTACATGTACCACTGTAAAAAATTTCTATCTGAATTTCAGACTCTTTAAGTGTTATTTCGTTGTAGACTAATTCAAGACCTTTTAAG
>JAQGAO010006894.1:0-11815 GCA_034697705.1 Ommatoiulus sabulosus | reverse complement strand
CCTGGACAAAAGCCACTTTCTCCCCAACCCCCACTTCTCTGGCCGACGCGATCATCCTTTCAAAGTACGTCTATACTCTCCCAATAACGATTTCTATAAATCCTCCCTTGCGTGGTTGTAAAGGCTCCATCCCTTGAAACTTTCAGATAAACTAAACTAAACTATAGAAACACACTTCAGCGTGTATGGGCCGAACTAGATTACCGAATAGACGCGTGTCGTGTGACACAAGTATCTCACATATTGAACATTTGTGATGATATGATTAAAAACTTGGACATTTTCACTTTCTTTTCGTGTATCATTTACTATTGTATCTGTAATACTTTCCAGATTATATCTTTTTCAAACTCTATGATTCTTTTGTAATAACCCTATACATTAACATGATATTACTGAAGTTACTTTTAAATTCCTGCAGCAAAGTAACATTTTTTTCAGCTTTTATATAATCTGTATGCATTAAAACTTGACCCTTTACCCAAATGGATAAACTGCTATGATGCTAGAAAACTATTCACTTCGCTCAGTCGCTGAAGTGTTGATGAGCCCTATGAATGGAGCTAAATTCTTTCAACCAAACAGATGTGGACATGAAATTTAAAGTGCAGGCCAAAGCTCTTGACTAAAATCTTATATACAAAAATATTTTCTTTTAAATTACTTAGGCATTTAACATGTCTTATATTCATATACCATTTAAGAAATTAACGATTATACATCTCAAGGTTTACCTGAGCTCAAATAAATTAAAAATAGTATCACGATTCTATTAATATTATAGAAAAATAGTATTTTATATGTTTATATATATGTATGTATATATATATACCCAGATAGCTATCTCGTGAATTCTGAAGCTATTTGCTGTTCTCAGAAGTGAAGACAGGCAACAAAGGCTGTCTGTCTGTGGTCCCTTCAGGAGAATCCAAGGAATCCAAGTCCACTTGAAACGAATGCAGGTTGATCTCTTCTTCACCATTAGTTACATCGAGATGAATGTCATCAGAGGGAGGTGGGGAAGTGTCTGCCAAATCAATGGAAAAACATCCAATCAGGGATAAGTTTGATTCGACAGGGTGCAATTTGAAAAATTTGAAAAAGGATGGCTGCCCACATTCGTTTCAAGATAGTTCTGTTGAAAATAAACGAATTGCCAATAGAAATAATTGCAAGAATAGTCAAAGAAATGTAGATCTCTACATAAGATTTTGCTAACACCTGAACACTTGAACACTGCGCAAAAATTGAATTAATTCTATCTAAAGTAGGGATTTGGGTCAATTAAAATTCACGTCAATAGTTAGTGTAATTCACACTACAATAGTGGTATAATCAGCATACTATCTGAACGATAAATCATTTCATCTAATGCACCACAGAGAAATATTTCTTGATTTAAAATCTACTTTAAATATACAAAATAATCATTGGCATCTAGTAACATAAAGTTAAGAGTAATATCAGACTTTCACTACAATTATAGATAAGTTACATTGGAAATTGTTTAAATATGTCATAACTTTAGGATAATGGCACATCAAGTATAAAAACATTAATGAATTTGTAGCTTCGTAGTTTTTATTTTTTCTTTAGTTCTTCTACATCTGATTAACAAAACGGATATAAGTAAGAGCAATTTTTTGCATTTGCTACAAATTAACTCCTATGGTGCAGTTAAGTAAATGAAACCTTCCAAAACGTTGCAATATATTTTCCACAGTCGACCCTAGCGTTCATGGATGACCATTCAAACAAAATGAAAAACAAACCGCTACAATCATTTCTGGATTTATCTTTTCCATAATATGCATGTAAATAATTGAACTACAGCATCAAAGATGAGTCAATCAAGCTGACGTGAATTTTTCTTCTGTTCAATATTTATTGCCAGTTTTGATGAAACGAGCAAATACAAAAAAACGACATGCAAGAAGAAATGCACACAAAAGTATCTCAGTAATTGCTTTTTGTGCGTAATGTGTTTTTAAAGCTAGGTACGCACCAAGGAAACTTCAACGAAACTTTGTTTCCGAAACTGGACATTCAATTGACATAACTGGAAACTCCCAATTCGAAAAGCCAGTTTTACGCATTCCAAGCTTCAGCAAGTCTCAATTTAAGTTTCCTTGGTGTGAACCCTTCTTAACAACAAGTGTTTAGAAACAATGTGTAAATCGGAGGTTAGAGGTCATTAATATCTGGTTAAAATAGTCAACATTTCATTTTGAAACAAATAAACTGACACGATATAAAATATTCTCTTAAAACAGTTTTCTGCAGTCAAATAATTCTATACCTACAATGGTAACATGTTTAAAACAATTCCTTGTATAAATAACGTTTGAAAAAGTACTTCTGGCAGTTTAATTTTGTACGCACACATTGACTAATCCAAAATCCCCTTTTGTATTATTTTAAAATCTGCAAACATTCTAATAACGTTTAATTTTCATTTGCCTTCATTTGGATTATTTCCATATTCATTGATTTGATTTAACACATAAAACCCATTTAAGAAATGTGAAAAAAAAAATAACGGTGGAAAATATTTTAGTTATATGAATCAATTGTAGGAAATTTTACCATTATAGATACAGTTTAGTCGCTCTTTAAGATGCACATCAAACTACCCTTAATATAGCAGAATGAAACAAAATTAAGCAAACAACTTTATCACTTCCTCTTGATAATTAAGAGAATTGAAGAAAATGGTTTGCTACAACTGAAACGGTAGTTTCATTTTGCGCTAAATATATTTTTTTACGTTTATTAGTTCGATTCCAATAAACAAATCTAAAAGTCAAAAATACTTAGTGAAAATTTACTCTTAACCATGACTGCAATTTTTTTAGCCCAACTCGAATGTGTTTGGACATATGACAAGTTTCATTCAAAATGCTAGCCAAAGATGTGAAGAAAAGCGATGCAAGATTTTGACTTTTGTCAAATAGGGGACAAGAAAAATGGCATTACAGTGTATACGTAATCATGTTTTTTTTTTAAATTCTATTATGATTCATTTTTATCATGGGATAACCCTTGAAACTGTTAACAGAGTACTAATTTTCAAAAATCTTCAATCCCTGCACTCAACAAATGTGGAAAAAGATTCACATACATGTGACTCATGTGGGGAAGCTCAATCAGAACAATAATGAGAGCAAATTTCTTTCAGACAAGTAAAAGCAACACACAAAAACCCACTCTACACTGCGCATGATAAAAAACAAATTAACGCTACTTTATATACATGTATATAAATATTCAATTTGGATTGTAGGGATAACAACCTAGGGATGCGTACTATATTAATGAAGGTAAATAAAAATATTTTCACAAAAATCGTTTAATTAGCTTAACCCAAAGCGTTTTCTGAGAATAGATGAATCCAGTTTGCCTCGCTTATTTACCAATCGTCTTTAAATTCAAAACGTTATAAAGTATAATTTGTCACTGAATGAACAAATAATTGCAAGTCACATTTTAGAATGTAATAATAGAACTAAATTCAATACTAATGAAACCAGACTTAACGTGCCAGCATATTATCACAGAATTTTGTGAGAATTAATTCATCAGTTACCAATATTCCAAGAATAAGCATGGCATTAATATACATGTATAAAATATATCTGACCATCAGGCCAATTTGATGCAGTATATAATCATCAAACAATAAACACAATTTTAAATACCCCAATAATACAGAAATTTAATTTTGCTCTGAGACCTTAAAAGATTTTAAGTTTTAAAAAATGACAATTTCTTAAGATTTATTCCAGTGGTACAATCGCTATGAGATTTTTTTGAAGACAATTTCAGATATTTTAGATTTTTTTAGATATTCCCATAATTCTACTCCTAGACATGCCTCGATGATATGAAGGATGCACCCAATGTTCCGATGGAATACTCCAAATTACAGAGTTGTTGATACATCAAATGCAGAGCAAGATAAAACGACACAATCATGTGCGTGCCGATTCATTAAACTGGCTTTAAGCTCACGTGAACTATTTCTGAGCTTCGAAAATGCTGGGGCTCTCGTCAATGGCTTGAGATGCAAAGCACCATTGCATTGCACTCCACAGCCATGGCGCATGTAAGTGTAAAGCCAGCTTAACAGTCTTCCATTGGAAAGGGGTACAACCAATCGAATCTAATTAATTTAAAATTAATGTGTGAAATTTAAAAAATAATTATGCCATTATTCTCAATTCCTGATTAAATTCATTTTTAACCATAGAAAAAAATGATAGAAAAAACTTAATTTTTGATCTTCAAAAAATTCCAATATCGAATGGACAAATGGAAAATCATCTTAATCGTACAACCCAGTAGTTGGTTATTTACAGAAGTTAATAATGACAATTAATGCTAATGGCACATATTTCATATAATGCACATATACCATGTTGGTAAAATTAATAGTGATGAATGACCTCAGTATAATACATTCTAAGAAATCAAATATAACACAGGATGATTCAATGCGCATACTGTACTCGTGCAACAAAGAAACTAACAGAAACGGTAAAGAAGAACAAGATCCACAGCCAAAACGTTCCACTGGTGGTCAAACGTACGTTGCTGTTCAGCAAATACTTATTTACACACAATCTTAGAATATCTATTACATGTTAAGTCTCCCTTATCCGAAATGCCCAAGACAAGACGAGTTTCGAATTTCGGAATATTTGCATATACCAAATGAGAAACCTTGGGGATGCGATCCAAGATTAAACCCTAAATTCATTTGGATTTCATATCCACCTTATACTCAAAATGAATGCAGTTTTATGCAATATTTAAATAATTTTGTCCAACAAACAATTTGAATACATTGAATAATGAAGAATAGTGTGGAATTTTCTACTTTTTTGACATCAAGTCGACGCTAGAAGTTTCGGATTTTGTAATAATTTAGTTTTCTGAATTACGGATAAGGGATACTGAACCTTACCATTTTAAAATTAAACCTAGTAATATCAAGTTTTAAGAAAAACGTTAATAACTGAAAATGGATATTCACAGCAAAAATAATTTAGCATAATTGTTGCATAAATTATATATATTGCTAAATTATACCTTCTGTGCGTGCACTTTGTATCCGCAAAATTGAACGCGTATTCACTATTCATGACCATCACCAGATAGTTAAAGGAAACTCACAAACTCAGCATGCTGTTAGGTTCTGTAGCCTAGTAGATCTAATTTGCAAAATTAGGACTTGTAAAAAGGACGATTCAATGTCATTACTACCACTGGCAATGATTATTTTTCTAAAGAGTCAGATTGGTACAGGTTCCATTATTCCCAAATGAGTCTACCAAATGTTGATGAAACAGGTTTTCAAAAAACTTCACATCTAAGTTTATACAACCTTTCTAACTAAATTAATAATATGACTATAATGCACCTAAACTGAATAGCCCAAAAGATTAGGCTTGGTAACACACTTAGAAAATTTCATCTCAAAAAATAATCAAATATCAACAGCATATCAATGCTGTTTATTAACTAATGTTCAATATTCCATTTTCCTTTCTTAAAAAAATCAAGAAAATTATTACTTAATTACAAGTAAAAAAGATGACACTAACTTCGCTTGTTGCTAGCACCATTCTTGTTGAAATGCGGTTTCGACACCGTTTGAGTAAAGGTATAAGTTGGCCGAATGACAAACAGATCAATTCGAAGATGCCGGCAAATTTGGTAGCACACAATTTTGCAATATCGGAACAAATCGAGCATAACCCACACCTGAAAAATCAAGTGTCTCAAATTAATTAAGATCTGCACTCTGAGATAATGGAATGGTAATCAACACCATTAATTAATAGGTCATGCAAATACACGTATAATTTAATGAACAGTTTGGTCACAAATATTTGAAAATGACACATCTACCTCCTGTGTCTTGTGAATTCAAAATACATTTCTAAGATCTTTATAAAATCTCTAACAGTCTGCATGATAAAATATATGTCACTAATAATAAAAGAATAATTTCTAATTCATTGAAAGATACTAATCCATTGCAATTATGTCATCCTAACCAAGTTAACATTATCAGTACATTGTTCTGATAAAACAGTATATCTCGAAAGTGCTCGAATTAAATTTCAAAAAATAGCAAATGAATATAGATACCAGAAAAAAAAATTGCCTCATTGAATATTCTAATTTGGTATTATTAAAGATAAAATATTAATATCAATAAAACTCACCAAACTAAGCCATAGAATGATGTATTCATTTAAGAATGTGCTGAAGTACTGGTTAAGGAAAAGCATCCCCGGTCCAACTAAAACAGTATCCAAGTAATCCATTTCGCTTCTGGTCATGTGTGCAACCTGATTAAAGATAAGTTAAGAAAATAAATACTTGCATGTCTTAAGGATGATCACATCCATTTTTAATTAAATAAAAAATCAGAATACTATTCCATACCACGAGTCGATTTGTAACCTTGGCAGCCACGAGTCCAAATGTTATTATGTACAGACATGGATGCGTTTCATATACATTTGTTATGGACTTTTGGTAAATGATAAATGCAGGTACAACGACTAAGCTGAATGGTATAAAAGGTGACAAGACACTTGTATCCTATTTAAAGAGAAAAGATTTCCAATGTACTGCTGAAAAACGTTACTTGTTGGTAACAAGCATTCAAAAGACAAGTGACAGAAAAGCAAACTGAAGATGCAGGGACATGAGGTCGTTAGAAAAAAAAATCAAAATACCCTTCTCCCACCAAAAAAAAGTTTTATGGTCTGTCTTTTTTAATGATTTGTTATATATACAAGATAAATATTTGACGAAGAATAAAGTTACATGCAGCATAAAAATATGAAATTACAAGCTACCTTATTAGAAAACAAAGAATTTCCAGTAAAGATCTAGCAGCCATGCAGTAGCATTGAAAACAACATGCAACAATTCAAGCATATATGAATATAATTTGGTTGCCACGTTTAAAGTTTTGCTACTTCGAACCAGTAACTGTGTGGTTAAAGCCTACTTTTACAAAATAACAAAAATTCCATACAACTTAGATATGATATAAATTGCATTGGAAAGCATGGAAAGCAAGGTTTCATGCTGCATAAAATAAATTTATTTATGTCTACATATGTGCAAAGAATTCCTTGCTTTTGGATATTTCAGAAAAGAAAAGGCCGTTTTCAATCTCCTTTAATGTTTATTAATAAAATGATATAAGGCAATCCATAACTACATATTCACAATGTAGTCAATTTGGTGTGACCCTCAAAGATTCTAATACATGTATCACAATTTCTCCCCTGGTGGTAATTGAATTCTCCATTTCATTTAAAAATTTAAACAAAAAAGTCATTTTGGAGAAAATTGAAAATCTAATGTGAAGGTTTGAGCATGAAGCATTTTTCACATTCAATATTGGATTCTTTGAATTTTATTGATATAGTTATTTTTTCTAAAAATAGCTATCGAATGCAGACTAATAACAGTTGAAGGAAGGAAATAAATCTTATAGTAATAATTCTTTCTTAAAACAAAAATATCACACCAAAATATTAGCACTATGTGGTGCTATAGATTGCCTTAATGTAAAGTACCAGCATCACAACATGCCAATTCTTAAAGTATGCTCGTACCTTTTGCTAAAATTGATAAAATTTATGATATCTTTGCGACTAAAAGGCGATTCTAATATTCAAAATAATATAAATTGAAAATGTTTAATGTGTGATCTCAAAGCCAAAAGTCAAGAATTAGTATGAGCTTTATTTACTTATTCCATACTGCAACAAAGTTATTTTAAAAAGGTTTGGTAATTAAATAGTAAAAAAAAGCTTTAACCGGTTAAAAATTTCCTTATTTTAAGATGATTAATTTAGTAACTTTATGACAAGCAAAGTTCAGTTAATATTTGTGAGTCACCAGATTTTAATTAATTTTTGAAAAACAGTGAGGAAAAGTGCAAAATAAAACAGTGGCTATATGACTGGGATCATACATTTGCTTCTGCATATTAGTAGAAAAGTAACTTACAGCCACCGTTGAACCGTTCTTTCCCACACCGCTAGTAAAGATGATGCTGGTGGCATAAGAGTAGCAAAAGCAAGAGGTGGCGAAGACCGCAAATGCAAAAGGGATGAGCTTTAGCTCCGCATTTAAGATGGGTATCTGCACAAGGGGAAGGATGATATGGTAACCCATATACAATAATTAATAACTGACTGCACTTTGTCTTGTAATAATGTTAATAATTGGCATGAGGAAATCGTCAGGTGGAACTCTGTAAAATTCATTTCGAAAATGATTTGTCATTCAGCAACTAAAGAAATTAACATTAAATATTATTAATCATACTAAAATCCATCTGTTTTTTTAGCACTGTTGAGTTTTGGGGAAAGCTAAAATTACACACCTGAATGATACACGTACGTTCAGATACTATTGATTAATCCCACAACGGAATTTGTTATTGGAAAGATACGCTATTCTCATAATGTCATGCCTACTTGAAGGAAACGTCGCAAGCATGCCATTATGTTGCTAACAGGAAACAACATTAAAGCGGCAAGTAATCATAGAAATTTTCAATTAAGCAAACACATCAAGGCAGAAAAGTTTAAACTTTCTATGCAACATAGAAGAAGATCAAGAGCACAGAGGGGAAATTTGCGGAAAAAAACGGAAAACAACGAAGATATATAAGCCATCAGGCAGGCCAAAATACAACAGGGCCCACTTACGGCCACAGTGGATCCATTTTTTCCTGCACCCCCTGTAAATATAACGCCGAAATTGGTTATGAAAGAATAACTCTGACCAACGAGTATGACGAACGAGGGGATAAATTTAAAATCCACGTTTAATCCAGGTATCTGGAAAGGAATAAAAAGTTGAAAAAAAAAATGAAAAAAAAAATCGTAAGACACAACATTATGGGCACAGTTGTCATCTATTTTCATCCGTTGTCATGAAATAAAACATGAAAAATATTAATTAAATTAAGACAGCATGTGTAACCCACATTCTTATTAATGGAACCAACATTTTGCCACATAGAGAAAAGTTTCTAATTAGAATTCATATCAAAGTCATGCTCCTCAATATACCATTATACAGGGTGAGTGGTTATCAAGTGGACCATCAAAAAAAATTATATCTTTGAAACTAAAATAAATAGGTTGATAATTCCTTCAAATCTCTTTATATGTCAACTATGGGCTATTCGAAAATAATATTGTCCATAACCTTGAACAAAAAGGTCAAGGTCCTCCACGCCCCCGCATCGGACCACTTTACTAATATGTCAAATACCGTTGGAGATGGAGCTCTAGTGTCAATTAAAAGTTGTAGTTCATGGGCGAATTAGTCAAATAAAGGTGGTTTAATGTTTTCACGCATATGGGAGTAACAGATACATTAATATTTATTGGTCACCAAAGCAGCCATGGGTTATTATGGGGAGCTCTGTTATTAAGGTGTCAATTTACTACCTTGGTAAAATATCTCTGCAGTGATGCAATTGAGGAATATGTTGATAAATTGCACGTTTACCTTGTAACCCCAAATACTAGGTCCAAACACAGCTGATATTAACTGTAGAATGATCACGCCAAATTGGGCTTCTGTCACATCCATCCTAGAAATCAATTTAACCATCATATAAAAAGCATGAGAACTGTTCACTTTTTAACGTGACCATTTAATAATTTTTGACCAAGGACAACTTTGAGAATGAACTTACCTTCCGAACCTCAATGTTCCTGATACATATGTTTGCCAGTGGGCACAATAAAACAAGGCCACTGCTGACATGCATTGAAAAAACATCCAGTCAGGGTTTGTTCCCAATTGCACAGCAATACATGCTGCCACAGACACGAACACTAGATACAGAAAACGGAATAGAATATACAATTATTAATTCATAAAAATAGAATAAATTTCCAGATAAATTATTAAAGGGAATGGCAGGAAAATACAGAATTCAATCATCCATATAACAGACTGGAAAATGTCTGAACAGGCTTTAGACCATATTTAGATGCGAACAAAACGATAATAATTATAACTTGTTATGTCAATTCAATTTCTTATTTTTCAGGCATGTGTATCCAACTTACATTTCACGTGCTTTGATCGGTGGCTAAACCATTTTCATGTTTTCCTTATATAGAGTTAAGCAGCAATATATTACAGTATATTTCAATACCTGTAGATATAGAATCACAACCGTGATCAAACAGTTCTCCCAGTGGGGTACTCGTGTTTGTCCGACGTGCCTGTTTGCCATCCACAGCATCTAACGACTGATACACAAACAGCCCAATGGCACAGAGTAAGCAGGCCCATCTTGGAACCTAGTTAAGAAATAAAAATATTTTTAAGTACATGTACTATCAATAATCCATGTTATGCACGTAACAAATTTAAATAACGTGTTAATGCATAAACTGCAAAGTCGAAGGAAACTACTTGAGATGTATCAAATAAGCAATGATTCCCAAATTTCATATGGAAAGAACAGTTTCCCCGAGCATGCATTATGTAAATCTGTTTAATTTAAGTAGCTAATCTAAAATACAGTAAATCCATACTGTAAATTTTTGACGAATATTTTAATCAGGTAGAGCGAACTAATCTTTATTCCTAGATTAGTTAATACATAAATATAGAGGAAGGTAGACCCAAAAATGCATTACATCAGTTCTTTGAACCCTGTTGGGCTCTTATTACGGAAAACCTTGCTTATAGAAAGTTTCTTGTAACGACCATAGTTCACAATCTTATCAGCACCAAATAGATACAATGTGTAAGTTTGAATCGTACATCGTTTAAAAAGAACACGTGAACAAGCGATATAATATCATTTGAAATAAACATTCATTCACATGAAAGTAAAACATTTAAAAAGCAAGGTCAATCGTCCTGAAACTACCCAAAATGCACCAGGCAGGTCATGCCATCACTTCAAACACATCAACCAATGACTGGAAAATATAAGCTGATAAAATGATTCCGTAATTAGCCTGTACTGTAGGTCGTATACACTCGACTTATCTTTTAACAATAACCCTGACTAATACACCCACACATAAAAATTTCAGTAATTTCCTTATCAAAATCCATCCTTGCATTAGTATCAGTATCAACTACTATTTCATCAGTTCTAAGGCCCACCTTAATTTCAGTAGGTCTACCGCCAACAGAGAAAAAAAAACTTATTTTAAGAAAACAAATAAAACAAAACGCTAAAATCCATCTCCAATGCGCATAATAAAATTTTTTAAGCTACTCTTCATATGGTACGAACATCGTCATGGGTAATCAAGAACTTCATTTGTAAACTACACCGGTAGGCAAAGTACGCAATTGAATTACTGTATCTTGATTGCAAATTAAAATGATTAACAGAGTAACGCACTTTAAAATTTTAAGCACGTTTTATTTACTATACCCTGTCATACTTGTAGATATTTATTTATTGTGACATCTAAACATTTTAGAGCGCAGAGAAAAATCAACAAAAGAATCACTGACTAAAATTGGTTGAAGCAAATAACACAAAACAAGATTTCTCCTGTTATGCTACCTAGCGTGAAATTAACACGGGGAATGAGGTAATACAGTAGGTTGATGATTCACTGTAGTAAACCCATGAAGGACATTCGTGAGCAGGATTTTAACCAATTTAAGCTATACAGGGTGTTTTTGAACTCATGGTACAAACTCAAACTGTTAGAGTGAACTACCTGTAAGGTAAACATTTTTCACCATAGAACCTAGGGTCCGAAGGTCACTATTAAAA
>JAQGAO010006893.1:0-11818 GCA_034697705.1 Ommatoiulus sabulosus | reverse complement strand
ATGGATTACACCCCCCTACCACATGGTATTTATTTACTGATAGTAGGGTACTGAGTTGAATTGAATTGAATTGAAGGCTATGGGGTACCTGCTAATGTATCTTTTGTTGACCATGACATTAATGACAATAAGTACTGTATGACAATAAGTACTGTATCCTTTTGGGAGCACCACAAAACATCAAACAAAGTATTTAAAATCAGACCATAATCAAAAACGTTATGAGGAAAAGAAAAGCCCCTGAACATACCTGAACACAAGGAAGCCATGCAAGAAAGCCTCTCACGTCACCTATGCGTCTGAGTTAAGCTAAGAAAGCCCGTTTAGGGAACTGCACATGTTTTTCTTTCCCTCATAATGTTTTTGATTATGGTCTGATTTTAAATCTGTTTGATGATTTGTTGTCAAGAAATAGCACTTATTATTTCACTAATTTAAACCATCAATGTAGCGTGAATAATAAAATCGTTTCAATTTCAGTTGCATGTTCAGGTTTAATCTTACCTGAACACAATGAAGTCATGCAGGAAAGCCAACACTTCCTCTATGCGGCTAAGTTATGCACATGTGCTTTGCTGGCAAGCCTGTTTTTGATTAGGGTCTGACTTTAAATCTGTTCGATGATTTGTGGTCAAAAAACGGCACTTATCATTTCACTAATTGAAACCATCGATGAAGCGGGAATAACAAAAAAGTTACAACTTCAGTGACCTTCGCGTCAAATGTCAAGGTCAACAGAAGGTACAAAAGCAGTTGCCCAATAGCTTTCGCAATACATTTTGTGTTTTTTTAAATTTAATTAAATAAAATTTAATTAAATTCAATTTAAACGTATATACAGCCTGCAATGGACTTATGAATATTTAAAATACTGGTAGAATCTCCTCAGTTTAGAGGTACCTCTTATATAAGTGTGATTTAAGTAATCAACGATTAACGTAGAGCGGCATATAACAAGCATTAGCCCTTGATGTGCCACTCAGCGTCAATCCTTCTATGCACGCTTTAAAATTTTGGATGTTTTCGGAATACATTTCTTTCACTACACATGCCTATATTGCATTCTGGATACATTTTTTATGGGTTACAATTCATACAAAAGGACATTTTTGGGGGGCAAATATGTCATTTTTTTGCGCAATGTTTTCAAAAAATCGATAAAAGTTTCGATACGGTTTCTGAAATCATCTTTGAAAAGTTTATTTAACATAAAAAGTTCAGTGCTCCAATATGTTCTATGGGGGCGTAATGCGTACGTAGATCCCCAGGTAGCGCATATGCAAACAGTTTTTTAGATTAAATACGGCGCATGTACTCTGAAAAATGGACGAAAAAATAAACATTTCATCGGAGTTCTCTCGGAGTATGAAACATTTATTGCCTATAGTGTAGGTTATTGCCAAAATTGCTTCGATCGAGGCAATATACAGTGTACTATATATGTACATGAGTCAGGAATATTTTGTTTTATTAAAGGGCGGAGAACATCGCTATGTTTTGTCAAATTATTGCAGTAATATCATATTAAAAAAATTGATTAGAAAAAAACTTCGTAGAAATTATTTCTGAAACGAATTATGTTCATAATTTGGGTGTCGAATGTGTTCAAAATACGAACGTTTTCCGGAGAATCGAGTTGAAAGTTGACTGTATTTAACAGACGGACAATTTTTCATAAAATGCATAGGCTACATAAGTTCTTAAAATGAACAGATAGTTTCATAAAATTGGTAAATAATTTCGTAAAATGCACCAATGAATTCGTAAAATGCTTCAATGATTTCGTAAAATGCACCAATAATTTCTTTAAATTCAGATACATGTATATATCTTCAATTCATCAATAATTTCGTAAAATGCATCAATAATTTCATAAAATTCATCAATAACTGCATAAAATGCATCATTAATTTTATAAAATGCATCAATAATTGCACAAAATTCATCAATAATTGTACTAAATTCATCAATAATTGCACAAAATTCATCAATAATTGCACAAAATTCATCAATAAGTGCATAAAATTCCTAAATAACTTCAAAACACTCATAAATTTTCCACGAAAAATCACAGAAATATAAAAAAGCACCATCTAGGGACCGTCGCACCAAACACACAGTTATCAACACACAACATTATTTAAAGTATTTCTAATTGATTTTATTATTTTAATCATCGAAAAATTTTCACAGACATCGAATTACGTTTGTATTTAGTGTATTTTTTACCAACTAGGGCGTGTCTGGTGGCTTAATAACGACGAAATCTTTGCCTTAGTGATAATTGCTTCATTGATTGTCGCCTCATCTGTGACAGTTACGCAAACATTAATTCACGCAGCAGTTTGTTAAATGGGTGTGGAATTTCCTGTTTTGCCAACAACACGTGTGACAGAGAATGAGATGTCAAACCCCAGTGACCTCCGCGGATAGGATATGACGTCACTAACCCAGTAATAAAGCTCGATCAATTTCCATGACTAGGAAATTAGGAAATATCCATCGAAATGGGAGTGAACATGTGACGCTAATCAATAACGCCTTAAATACAGCCTAAAAATAGATAGCGTCATTACGAGAATGGGACTCCATCAATCTAATAATGAGCCCGCAGTAAAAATAGGTCACTCGCCGAATCCGCCACCGAACGCAGGTGGCGCTGATGGCGATGCGAACCAGTTGAAAATACGAGGGGTGTTCGTTAAGTTTCCGTTTTTTAAAAAAACGCCTGTATGAATTTTAATGAAATTTGGCAGAGAAATCCACGCAAATGTCATCTATTATAGAAAAAAATGTCTATTTTGTTCGGTGCATTTTTGTCATCGAGTATATGCTTCGCTTAAAAAACGTTTAAGCCTCGGGCATTAGTTCGAGCCAGGCCAGCCACTCAACGTCCACTCCTAGACCGGACGTCCTGACATTACTCGGACCTTAAACATGTCACGCATTTCTGCTCCTGAAGAGCCTTCAAAAGCTTAAAAAACCGCCGCAGAGCTACTAACTCCTCGGACGCCAACTTTGCGCACCAATTTTAAGCACTGTAATTTTTGAAACGTATCTTTTAATGTTGAAATATGTTCAGGAATGATGGAAGAATGTTTCCGACACATCTCATTAAAATCCATACAACAGTTTTTAGTAAAAAAAAACACGATTGCGTAAACTTAATAAATATAAAATTGCCAAATAAGAAAATGTTATTGGCTTATTTTTAATCAATTTAATTTTGTAATGGGAGTATAACGAGACTAAAACTTGGTCTTTACAAACAGTCTGTACTGTATAACATGGAAGTCTAAAGGTCATAGATATGACAATGATGATGATGATGAAAACAAGAACCATAAAGAAATAAAGCGCCAAACGATATGAAAACAAGTTGAATTCAGCCAAAAGTTGAAGCGAGCTCAAATACATGTAGTTCACTTAAATTTTGGTATATGAAAATAATTTATTGTACGTTCTTAAAAGTAAACTATTAGAACTAACGCAACGAGATTTTTAGATTATTTTGTTCGTATTTCTTTATAAGAAAATCTTAACGAGAAAACGTATAAATGTTTTTTTCTCTTAAATGAAAACATATAAATTGGATTTCTAACAATTAACTATTATATTTCAATCAAGTTTTAATTATATTTCAATCCATTTTTAATTATATTTAGATTAATTTTCAAATATATTTTGATCCATTTTTAATAATATTTCGAACCATTTTCAAATATATTTCGATCCATTTTCAAATAAATTTCCAACATTATTTAAATATATATTTCAACTAATTTTTAATCATATTTCAACTGATTTTTAATTAAATTTCGATCAACTTCTAATCATATTTCAACCGATTTTTAATCATATTTCTACCCATTTATGATCGATCACATTTCCAAAAATTTTAATCATATTTCATCCGATTTTTAATCATATATCTACCTATTTTTAATCTATTTGAACCAATTTTTAATCATATTTCAACCCATTTTTAATCATATTTCAATCGATTTTTAATTGCATAATTATATTTCAATCAAGGTTTAATTACATTTCAATCAACTTTTTAATTACAATATATTGACACCAATTTTCTATCCTATTAATAATAATTTTCAGTTCTATTTATAACTATTTTCAATTACGCTTACATCAATTTCCAATTTCCATTATCTTTATAACGATTTTCAATTATATTTCTATTAGTTTTCTAACCCATTTCTACTATTTTTTTCTATCAATTTAATGTCAATTTTCTTATTCATTTATATCAATTTTCTATCATATTTCCATCAATTTTCCATTATATGTCTATCAATTTTTATCATTAGCCAACACAATCAAACTAGCGAGTTAGAGATCACGCAATAAAAGGTTTTTCTGATCTTACCCAAGAATTGGGAAAAAATCAGTATATTCTCCGTATAAACAAAGAGCAAGCACACGAAAGAAATCACATGAAATTACTCTCTGGGTAATCCAGACACATCCTTTTCTCTTTTGGCGTAAATATCAATTAGTTTAGAAGAATTAACCGGGAAAATGTGGTAAATTGACAACGGTTAGACAGTTGCATCGCGAGCTCAATTTACTGACATTTAGAAAGACCGAAGAAGATCTTCGATGTCGTATCAATAAGCCAAGTTTAGCTTTAGCACTTCAAAGAAATTTATCTTTCGATGAGAAAGTACGTTGGCTCGTCGGTCACGCGTCAAAGTACAATTGAAAACGCTGACAGAATAAACGATTTCTAGGTTGCTAAATGTACAAAAACAATGCATCAATAATGCATCATTAAGAGCGGATAATAGGGAGAATTTTACAAAACGAAGAAGAAAATATTAAAAAAAAATTCAAAATTAAGAGAGGAAAATATTGAGAATTTTGCAAAATTGAGAGAGTAAAATATCGAGAATCTTGCAAAATTAAGAGAGAAAAATAGTGAGAATTGTGATAAATTAAGAGAGGAAAATAGTGAGAATTGTGCAAAATTAAGAGAGGAAAATAGTCACAATTGTGCAAAATTGAGATAGGAAAAAATTTAGAATTTTGCAAAAATAAACCTCGGAAAACGTTTAAAATTTTGTAAAATTAGCCTCGGAAAATTAGCCTTTCGTACAATTTACCTAAAAACCACCATTATAAAAAATTGACGTGATGTCAATATTAAAAAAAAATTAAATTTACAAGACGAACTGTATATATTTCTATTAGGCGCCCCCTAACCTTTACTCTTTTGGCCCACCCCTTGTCACCCTCCTAGTTACGGCCCTGAAGAACGACTTCATTGTTTCAGACAAAAAATAGCTAATTTGCAAAGAATGAAAACAGCAGAAAAATCCACGTAACACATTAGGAGTTACAAAAAAACAAAAAAAAAATTATGTCACGAGCTTAGTTCTAGCGTTATTTCCGTTTTGGAAACGGATTCAATTAACGCATTTTTTTTACAGAAATGGTTCATTAACGCATCCTAAGGTTGAAGGAAATTACGAAAGAAACCAACCATCGTTTACTTCTAACAATAAAGGTATGAATAGACTTATTAAATACATATTTGGATATGAATGCCGCGTGCCTTTGAGTCTTTGGAGGAAGCATCGTTTAATTGAAATTAAACAATGGGGAAATTATTTGCCAAATAAAAGTCTGTCTTCCAACATATTTCACCAGCAGAATAGGCTCATTCTCAGTAATCCTTTCACACTGGGAGAAAAGGATTGTTCTGGTTCGTTAACAAAGGAGCTTACTCCAATTCAACGGGAATTGAATTCACTAGTTAGTTAATAGTTGGACAACGATCAATATTTAGCGGGGAATTAGGACGTATGCAAATTCTAGACGAGCTAAGAGGAACGAAAAACAGTTGAGAAAATAAGAAAATTTAAATGATTGAGGGGTTGGATGAAAACTATGAAATGTTTTGGATAAATTAAAACAAAATTAAATATTCATAATAGTGTACTATGCTTACAAATGACAATGGTAAATAATCTGGAATTGTGAATATCATAGTTCTTTTAAAATTCAAATTCAAAGAAAGGAATTTAGAATTTTATCAATTCAATGTTTTAAGAAAAGAATTTTTAATTTTATCAAATCAATATATTGATAGAAGAATTTAAAATTTTATTAATTTAATGTTTTAGAAATGAATTTTTAATTTGACCAATTCAATGTTTTAGAAAAGAATTTGCAATTTAACTAAATTTAAGAAATTAAAGAATTAAAAGAATTTAAAGTTAATTTCAAGTTTTATCAATTCAATATTTAGGAAAATGTTAAAATATTCACTGCACTATTCTAGAAACGAAATTTAAAATTTTATTCAATTCAATGTTCTAGAACCGAATTAAAAATTGATCCAATTTAATGTTTTAGAAAACAATTTAAAATTTATTCTATTCAATACTTTATTTAAAAATTTCTAATATTCAGTTCAATATTGTCGACAATAATTTCAAAAATAAAAGTAAATATTTTAGAAAACAATTTCAAAACTATAACTGCAATATATCAATTCAATATTTAAGAAAACAATTTCAAAACTATAACTGCAATATATCAATTCAATGTATAAGAAAAGAATTTACTATTTATTTAAATCAATGTTTCTGAAAAGAATTTCAAATTTTAACAATTCAATATTCAAGAAAAGAATCTCAAATATTCACTTCAACATTCTAGAAACAAATTTAAAATTTATTCAATTCAACATTCTAGAAACAAATTTAAAATTTATTAAATTCAATGTTCAAGAAAATTTAAAATTTATTCAATTAGATACTTTATTAAACAATTTCTAATATTCAGTGCAATATTGTCGAAATTAATTTTAAAAATAGAATTAAATATTTCAGAAAAAAAAATTTAAAACTAGAATTAAATATTTAAGAAAATAAATTCAAAACTATAAATACAATATTTTATAATACAATTTTAAAAAAATTGAACTACATATTTTAGAATACATTAATTTCTATATAAACAAGGCGAAGCTTGAAAATTTCACATTTTAAAATTAACTTATAATTAATCTTTAATGAATATTAATTTAACAATTTCAAACAATGTTTGCGAATTACGCGTCTCGATCACAAGATGTCGCTTTTTATGAATGACAACAAAACTTTTAATAAACTGCGACATTTATAACTGCGATAAATTTAAAAGTAAAATTTGTCAATTTCCAGTCATTTTCCTTCGTCATCTGCAGAAAACAAATTATGATAATAGGACAATTTCCCGTTTTTTTCCCCAAAACTAGCTATCTTCGTCCAACACACGAGTTTAATTCTGAAAATCTATTATATTTCGCAGGCTTAAGAACTGCAAAAGCTGATCAAAGCGTGCGCCATTGTTTGATAAGTCGTAAATGAGAGTGGGCGTGCAATTGATCGAGTTGGTGCAAAACACGATCAATTCCGATCGATACATTCCTTTCATTCTGACTTCATCATCACCTAGAAAAACTCAGGAAAAATCCTACGGAAAAGCTACTTTTATATTCGAAAAATGATTGAAAAGCGCTCGTTTGCGAACCGGCTTTCAAGATCGATGAGAAGAATACGGTTACAGCGAAGTCTCTACTCCACTTTTTTTTATTGACTATTTCGGTTAACGAAGTGTTGGTGCGATAGAGGGCGCTGTTATCAATCAGCTTCAGGACGATACAAGTCGCACAAACGCAATTATACATTTTTAAATAAAAACACAATATTTTTTTTAATTTGAGCGTGCGATTTTGTATTTTTTAAATGTATCATAACATTGTATATTTTCTTAAATTCATCAAAACATTGTATATTTTCTTAAATTCATCAAAACATTGTATTTTTTTAAAAAACTTTATCATAACATTATAATTTTTAAATTTATCATAACATTATAATTTTTAAATTTATCACAACATTGTATTTTTTCAATTAATCAGAACGTTATGTTTTTTAAAATAGATCACAACATTGTATTTCTTAAATTTATCATAACACTGTATTTCTTAAATTTATCATAATACTGTATTTTTATTTTTCAATTTTCAGAGCTTTGTATTTTTTTAATTTTATCAGAACATTGTATTTTTTACAATTTATTGTAATATTGGAGTTTTTGAAATTTATCGGAGTTATGTATTTTTTAATTTATCAGAGCATTTATTTTTAAATTTATCATAACTTTGTATATTTTTTTTACAGTTTAATATAGCATCGTATTTTTTTTAAATTTATCAGAACACTTGTTTTGTATCATATAACATTGCATTTTTAAAGCTTTTCAGAACGATGTATAATTTTAAAATTTATCATAACATTGTATAAAGTTAACCTGGTGTACAAAGTTAACCTGGTGTACATATAAGACCCGTTGGGCAAAAATTATTATTTTCGGTAAGAAAGAAATCGATATTGAATGACATTGAACAATAAATTAGGTCGAATATGGGTCAAGTCATCGAGTATTTCCTTTGATGAAAAAATGAAATACGAGATCTAATCTTATCTAATGTGACACAATGCCGAATGAATCATAAGCATTACATTACAAACAGAGAAAAAAATTGTATAATAACCCCAGTTAGATCAGCATTCATCAGACATGGAAAAGCTTTAAGAAATTGCCTTTCTTAATCTCTCGAATGTACTTAAGCTGCATGATGTGCATCAAACAACGTAAAGAGCAAATGACGCTTCTGCATCTTTACAAATTGCTTATCCAAAGAGAAAAGGATAAAAAAACAGGGGGTGTCATGAGCTTTAAACCAACTTTCCTCAAATGCTGTCATGGATATTGAATAAAAAAAGGAGAAATTTGCATTTAAGTTCTTGTTTTTTGGATTTTTTTACGAGACTCTCGTTCGTGAGAGCAAAGGGATGCTGCGCCATCTATTGAAAGGGTTTGGCAACGTTTCAAAAATAGGCAATCCACAAAGGTCTTAGAAAAACTGCACCAGTGCCTGTTTTTGCTTGGGCAGCATTAGTTTAATATCAAAGTTAGGCAATCACACAAGACAAGGATGCTTTGCGTGGTTGCAACATTTTATATTTTAAGGGGCTAGATTTCCTAATCTGTCTTTTTGGAGCAGCTAGGGATTTGATAAACTATGAATAGAAATATGTCAAGAAATTAAACTTTTTCCGAGAAGCTTAGAGATTTAACTTTTTCCGAAAAGCTGAGAAATTGAACTTTTTCCGAGAAGCTGAGAAATTGAAGTTTCTACAAAACAGCTGAGAAATTGAACTTTCTTCGAGAAGCTGAGAGATAACTTTTTCAGAGAAGTTGAGAAACTGGACTTTTTCCGAGAAGCTGAGAAACTGGACTTTTTCCGAGAAGCTGAGAAATTGAACTTTTTCCGGGAAGCTGAGAAATTGAAGTTTCTACAAAACATCATAGAAATTGAACTTTCTACAAAACAGCAGAGAAATTGAACTTTCAACAAAACAGCAGAGAAATTGAACTTTCTCCGAGAAGCTGAGAGATTGAACTTTTTCGGAGAAGTTAAGAAATTAAACTTTCTCCGAGAAGCTGGACTTTCTCCGAGAAGCTGAGAAACTGGGCTTCCGAGAAGCTGAGAAATCGAGCAATTGCATTTTTTTTCCACAAATAGCTGAAAAATTGCCCTTTTTTTCTTCCAAAAAGCTGAGAAATTGCACTTTTTTTCCACAAAAAGTTGATGAATTGAACTTTTAATAAAGTCCAACAACAGTTTAATCCATTAGCGAGACTGACGTTAGAACGAGCTACAATAAACAGCACTCAAATTTATCATCACCAGAAACCACATTGCCACGCTCTGGCGTCAAAACGTTAAGCATAAAATTCTGTGAAAACGGAAGCTGCTCCTTAAGTGATTGAGAGACAACAGCTCCAAGATGTCTGATCTAGAACAGAAAGCCCATCTGGACGCAACATCAACAGGAGCTAAAAATGGCCTAAATGTTAGCCTTAGGGTGTTCGTAAACTGCTTTTAGGTGAAGTAAAGCAGTCGTTGTCTTCCGGCGCTTCAGCTAGATGGCGGCTGAGTGCCGAGCAAGAGGATGAAGATATCGATCGAAAAACAGTATTCAAAATAGCGGAGTTGCTGCTGTCCGTGCATCGGCAACAATGTCAATCAACGAGGATCAATCCGAAGGCTTTGCATTTTCAAATAATCTACAAGCCTGAATCAGCAACGTCGCTCAATTAATGTAAGTCAGCCATCTGTGGGAACGAAAGTGCTGAAATATGCAATTAGTAGTACAAACTGTACATGGACGAGCATTAAAGAAGGCTTCATTTGATCGTGTTGTGACATTATATTTTACATAGAAACTGAGTTGGTTTCATATTTGAGACTAAGGTAGAAAAGCTGAGATTATTTCGACAAAAATTTGGAAAATTTGAACTTATTTCAAGAAAAATGGGGAAAACTTGACATTATTTCGAGAAAAATTGGGAAAATATGACATTATTTCGAGAACAATAAAAGTTGACATTATTTCGACAACAATTTGAAAATTTAAACTTATTTCGAAAAACAATTTGGAAATTTAAACTTATTTCGAAAAACAATTTGGAAAATTTAAACTTACTTCCACAATAATTTGGAAAATTTGAAAAGAATCGTTTTGATAGAAGATCGGAACAACAAATCGGAAAATGTGACATTATTTTTACAACAGTTTGGAAAATTTGACATTACTTCGACATGAATGGAGAAAATTTGATAATATTTCGACAACGAAATTGGAAAATTTGAACTTATTTCCAGAAAATGTAGAAAATTTGACAGTCTCGAGAAAAATGTAAAAAATAAACTTTTAAAAAAGACAATATTTTTATAAAAATTTGAACGATTTGACAATATTCTGATACATAAATAAAACGTTTGACAATATTTTGAAAAAAACAACTTGAAATACTGTGTTTGACAATAATGCGACAAAAATGTACAATACACGTATTTGACATTGATTTGATAAAAAAAATTAAAAATCTGACATTAATTTGACATAAATCTACAAAAATCTGATATTAATTATTTTGTTATAAATCCGACGTATTGCCTTCTTAAAACTAGAAATTTTAGATTTCCTTGTTGTGGTCTTCTCTGACATGACCCTGCATTTTATCCTCGCTTCACACCCGGGTAGGACCATCATTTGCATAATTTTATACAGCAGGTTGCTCATTTATTTACTGATTATTTGGCAACCGCGCATGTGCCACCCTGCTGGCGGTCTTAAATTAACGAAAGAGAATTTAATCCAGCTATGAAAGCTAAAACGCAATAAACGTGCGAATTTAAATTTTCATCATAGTCATAACGAACCAACGAAAATCATTTAGAGGATCAATTGTTTCTTAAGACCTTTTCTCATTTCATTTACTTGTCAACACGCAAAACATAATCCTTTATTAGATCCTTAACTTTCCTTAACTTAGGGTTACTCGAATGCATAAACGACTGAACTAGTTGTTTTATTTTTATTTCCGGGCAACACTCGATCACGTGATACGTTTACGACGATCTTCGCTCTAAATACGATTTATTTTATGCCTTTTTAAATGCGGTTTAATCCAATCAACAATAAGCAGTATTTAGCGCATTAAATCCTATTAAAGGGGATTAAAACCAAACAAGAAAATTACGATATCCCATAAATTGGAGTTAGGAAGTAAAAATCCTTTAAGTTACAAGGAATACGTAACTTACGAACATGCTCTTTGATGAAGCCCCCCTAATATTCAAGTTACGAACGCAGGTTTATACACATACGAACATCTGGATCTTAACTGAAATTCGAATAAACACCCCCCCCCCCTTAACGAAAACTCAGCTTACGAA
>JAQGAO010006892.1:0-11819 GCA_034697705.1 Ommatoiulus sabulosus | reverse complement strand
TAGCCCGCTGGGTGGCGCCAGTGGTCGGTAAGTAAATTTCTTAATTTAAAAGTCTCAATGTGCTCGCCCCCTTACAGTTTATAAACTTATCACTAAGCATATGCAGACACGTACGGTATGCCGAGTTGGCCCTACCAAAGTCAGCCATAATGAGCTAATATACTTATATTTTTTTTTTAGAAATAAATGGGAAAATGTAATTTATAAATTTAAGTTGCAAAGTAGCATCAAAATTTCTGCTTTTGGATAAAGAAAGATTGACGGGTAAGTTCATGTGGTACATGAGGCAGAACGAGTGAGTTATAGCCCAAATCGAATATGCCTCATTATGGCCACGTGCTGGATGACGTCAGGTGAAAATATACAGCTATCCATAACATCCGCTGGAGGCGCCACCAACGTTTTTATAAGGCGTAAAACTTGCACGAGGGCATTAAACACGCGGACATGAAGTACAATAAAAAGCGCTGCAATTTGGACAGCAAATTGTTTTACGAGTTTTTTAAGACTGCCTTCATCCAAAGATAGGCCAAAAATATCCATTGTTCTAAAAAAATTCAAGGTTTAGTTTGCAACGTTTCGTTGCGGAACATACAGTAGCTACTACATGCCTCATTTCATTGAAGTTTACCCTATTTTTTTTTTTTTTTTAAATCACGTTTTTCAGTAATATAACTACTCAATTTTAAAAATAAACCTTACAACATTAAGTAACACCAAACGTATTATTTAAAAAAAAAAAAAACTTTCGTTTCTCAAAAAAGTATCCTACAGTTTCCTCAAACAATAAAACTTGTGCATACCAAAAATAGTCCTATTTGTTCGTAACTATAGTTCTCTTTTACAGTATATAAATTAATCTATAATTTTTCAATAATTACCCAGGTGTTTTGAACAAGCCGGCCTAGATTTTGTGCAGTTATCTGTTTTCATGCAATATACAATCGTTGTAAGCTTTTATCTTTTTGTATATCAAATTACCATGTTTATCTGAAGGCTGAAGCTCAATTCGGGTTCCAAAACATTAACAGTGGATACTTTCGGTACATCGAATGAATCGATTGAACAGGCAGAAATGTTGCATAATACAAAACAATGATTACCAACATTAGAAGAGAGTTGTCTGTGTACATGTATAGCATATAATCGTGGGTCGACATGACATTTTTCTCTTGCATTTTTGCTGAAAATCTACCTAGAATAATACACGAAGAATAAGCTAAGTTGCTTCATATTGGAATTTAGCGATGGAAAGTATACAGAAAACGTTTAAATAAAATTGAACATTATACAGTGGTGTCTTTGGACGAGAAAACATGTTTTCGTTATTCACTAAATGTTACTGTACCTAGCAGCAACTGATCAACTTATCAAACTAATTGAAGTTCTTTTTATGGAGGACCTCTTTCGTTGCCCCCGTTAATGCATTCCAACTAAAAAACGTGACTTTCCGTGATTAGGAAATACATCAATAAGCCTAACGGTCAATTACCGTGCTACGAATTCAGAAGTTTTTTTTTTAATCAGAATCTTTACAAAACAGGTTCGTTGGAGGCACGACATGGGGGCACAATTACTAACCCTTCATGGCGGGTTGCACTATTCGCCGATTAGCGCGTGCGTAAACGCATTCACATACACAACTTGCACGTGACGTCATGAGCAGACGACGTTGTTAAACAGCCATGTTGTAGTAGAACCTTTCCTTATTCCAGCCTGGTACCTGGCCCTCTGAAATCGAAACGACGATCAAGTCGTGATAGGAATTCAAATTTGGAAATTACTTGCGATTTAACAAAAGCGCATGTAAGAGAGAAGATTGTTTAGCTTTTGTACAGTCATCTTATAAAAAATAATGAGATTCGCAGTGTCAAACACTGGCCATTATAGATAAATAAACAAACTAGAAAACGTATGCATCGTATGCTTCATCAAAATGCGTTATCTTACTTTTTTTAGGATTAATGTACATGTAAGTTATATGAAAAATAAACGTCAAATTATTTAATACTCGTTGTTTACAAGTTGGTAATGTAAGTAATTTGATATTAAAAAAGTAAATAAACCTTGCTATGTCATACAAATATTTTCGTTGTAGACTGACAACCTTTTGCCCAGGGCAACCTTTTGTGACCGACACAACTAAAGCTCTTATGGATAGCTTTCATAAGCAGACGACGCGTGCTGGCCCCGCCTAGATCAGACATTGTGGGGTACTTTATATTTGTACAGTGGTAAAAATGGTTGCCTTTTCTATAGATAAGTTGCACGTGCAGAAGTGCAGGCACATTCGTTCCATATTTTATTTTGCATTGTGGAAAATACCCCACAACACCCCTACCTATGTTTACCGAGCCACATTAGCCACGCCCACGCGCTGTGTGACGTCATGTGCAAGTTATTTATAATCGTGTATAATCGGGGAATAGCGCATCTCGCCATTGGTCAATATAAAGCGATTCATTAATTATTCTGGCCACCAATTTCTTGTCCTAAACCAGTCGAGGAATGACAAGTTCTATATGTAAATTGTGACTGATCAAATCTCGGCGAGAAGGCATTTCATAATCAGTTCCAAACGGAAAATAAAGAGAACTCGATTCTCATCTAGACAGCATAAGCGCTTAAAAATATCTCATTTCGATAATTTCAACTACTAATTCTACGTTTGAATCCTGTAAAGTCATAAAAAACGATGTATAACGTCAACGTTTTAGTAAAAATAATCAACGTTCAAAGGAGGACTAGGTAGAAAAAGGTAAAACAACGATTCAGCAAACAACAACAATAACAACAACCGTAACAAGATGGAGAATCCCAAACTTGATTACCCAACATTGAGATTAAGTCTAGTCTATGCTACGCACGGAGTTAGCCTTGCCACAGGATTGTATATAGCTAAAAGAAAAAAAAAGTACATTACTGTACTTGACCAATTAAACATATTCCAGTTCAGCACCTTCTGGCGGCGTGGAAGATTTTAGCATTGCATTTCTTATGATGGCCGCTTCCAAAAGCTCCGATTTTGTTGGAGAGTGTGGCATCCAAACGGAGCCTCATTAAGACGAACTCGCTTAATAAGAAATTTCTGATACATATATAGTGTACATGTAAATCGTATTACCTTATAATGGGTAACGATATTCTAGGTTGCGAGGCTCATTTTTTTGGCATTTAAGGTTAGCAATTAAAATTAGACGGAATATTTTCTTAAATTAGTCGTGGATGGTAAGTTTACTTCCGCAACACTGTCAATTAGGCGTATTTTAATCCACACCGGAGGAAATGTAAAGCAACTTTCTGTTTCTGTTGCCTGCTACTTCAATTTACTCCTTCATGCTTCTTTCCAGATATATTATTGCTTGATAATTCCCGTGTGTTGGTAGAAATTTCCTTCGAAAACAAATTTCCAGATATATTTCCAGAATAGAAAGCGATCCTATTCTCAGCAACTTATTTACGGAAAGAAACTGGCGTCTCAAGCTGGTCATACACGAGGCAAATTATATCTGGAAACTTCCCAATTTTAGGTGTGTCCGAAAAGTCAAGCGCATATTTCTGAGCATTTTTTAGTTTTTCACTTTAGAATTCACATTCTAAAAAACAGAACTTTTTGAACGTGCCATGTTTCCAGAGATAATTTGCCTCGTGTATGACCAGCTTTATAAATACAAATTTGGCTCTGGCATGGAGATGCCAAAGTGGCAGGTACACACCAGGTAAACTAAACTGGAACTTAACTTCGGTATCTGAAATTTCCAGTTTCGACGTTAGTTTCCTTGGTGTGTAGGCTACCTAGCTTGAGAGCAACTTTGCACCGAGGACCAATATTTTGAATGTGGTGGTGGGGTAGGAGAGCGATTTCAGGATGCTTTTATAATGGTAGTGACCTGTCTAACAGTATGTGACGACGGATATGCGAAGATTTTAGCGTATCAGTATTTTATTAGGTTAGCTTGCAGACTTAAGTTATTTAATTTTATGTAAAAATCATGCAGCTTGTGTTTATTTCTGTTTTAGCTGTTCAACAAAGGCACGTGATCTAGTTAGCCGCGAGGCTACAATCATTCTTCACAGGGGCAGGGAATGCATTTACATGCATAACAAAGAAAAATGGCACTGCGTTGTTTTAAAAATTACCAAACCTAATAGCAACATTTGGCAAATATAATATGTCGTGAAAATGAGTATTAAGTGCTGTTTTTAATATTATTATTGGTCTATCATGAAAGTAAAAGTTGTTCTTTTCGATTCTGTTTTGTTGGTATGTAAGATGTTAATTAAATGTGTCAGGTGTAAAATTATAGATTATGCACTAGCTGTAGGTCGTATTGTGTATTGGAAGTTATGTACAGTATACCGTATAGTCTACTAGCTGGAAGGCCCGGCTTTGCACGGGCTGTAGTTAGTAATAGGGATGACGATACGATGAAAATTAACCGATCCGGCCCTATCGTTCGGATAAAATTGCACATTGGATTTGAAATCTCCCGCCGAGTTTGGAGAGAACCGTTCGGCGCCTACCCTCGGACACGCATGCGCACCTACCTACCTCTTGACATTTTTACGGCCCGAGGCGGCGGGGGTAGGGGGGAATTGTAGAAAGATTTATGGCATTGGAATTCCCCATTGAGTTCCTCGCGATTCACCTGGGAGCATCCAAAAAGGGCGACCTCGCAATGCACGTTCCACCTATGTGCTAGAAGAAATTAAACGTCCTTTTCGAACGCCCCACAACGAAGGCACAAACAAATGTATAAACCCACACACCCAGTGACAAAAAATGGCCGCCTTTTCTATTTGATATGTATAGATACAGTACAAGTATACAGTATGAAACAGCTGAATGTATAATGTACGCATAATGTAAACTATTTCTGCACTGTATTCTTTTTATTTTTTGATTTGTCTGTTGAAATATTGTGAATATCATATATACTGCTTGAATGCTGTATCAATTCAACTCACTACCCTACTATCAGTAAATGGTATGAAGTTTATTCATCTAAGGAACATATTCACTGTTTGTTCTCTGTTCTCTGTAACAATACACTCCTGCATTTTAAAAAAAATTGTATCAAATTCACTTAATAACTTTAAAAAGATGATAGCAGTTGAATTCATATATACATGTACAAATAATCAGGATTTGGTCCTGCATGCTACGGTTAAAAGATTAAAGCTTCGATTTATTTTCGAAAATGGTTCTAGGTAAAATTTAATAGCATCAGCGATTAATAGAGCATCCAGAACTTCTTATTTAACCGCACAAGAAGACTACTGTATTTACTTAAAAACGTCGATTATTTACTAAACGCCGTAACGTCATATACTGTAGATAACAGTGAAAAAGATGGGTGGCCTATAGACTTTTGGGTACACTCTGTAAGCAACAATTTGAGAAATATTTTGTTTAAATACTCTGCATTCACCTGCACTGGTCAGTGTAATAGCTACCATATACATGTAAATATATATTGCATTCTATACCTGCTACAATTTTCTAATTACATTGTAACACTTTCTGTCCCATCACAATGCAAACATTGTCAAGTACTTGTATAGCATAGATCGTTATCATCATGCATTAGTTAAGTAAATTACAATGAGCCATGCTTGCACCTTTAATTATACAAAAAACCGTAAGTGCAATTGTACCTGCATGTATACCCGCATGCAGTTGGAGAACAGAAACCTTCAGATCATTCTCCTAATTATGCACCAGATACGTGATGCTCTATATTTAGTGCTTATACATATACATAAAATGTAAATGGATAAGTTTAGACTAATACGCATATACCTATACTGATTAGCCGCAAAGGGATTTTAACAATGATGTTTCAATTGAAAAGGACTGTGTATACAGTAGCCTATAGAGTATATATACTGTATAAACAATACCTGCAAGTGATAATTCATAATTCTTGAAAGCGGAAAGTCTAAATTGTACTCTACTAAATCATTTTTGCTAAACTATATATCCATAACAATCTTTGGCCTCATTGGACGAATGAGCTTCAAACATTGCAACTTGACAGATTAAAACCTCTTAAAATATTACTAAAATTTGACGGATGGTTGGACGGATGGTTTGATAAATCGATAATTTAAGGAAAAGTAAATCACACCCAAGTAAATTTATTATAAAATATATATACGTATTATATAAAAAATGCATATTTCGTTGTGAATAAGATTTAGTTGACAATTTTATTATAAAATATCGATTGTGCATGTATACGCATACATATAGTTGACGACTTCCAACAATTTCAATAAATTTGGCGAGGCATTGAATTTCGGCCTATGGCAGGTACATGCGGTATACTGCTATTGGTATATTCATGCATGCAGTCTTCATACACTTGTGTTAATTCGTATATGTAGGGCCTAATATAGCATGCAGTCGATTAAATTATTCTTGAATAATTTAAGCTATATACATAATGCAAGCTCTTTTTTTAAATTAAAGAGCGGTAGCCTTTTTATTAACAAAATTAGTGCACTCGTCTCAAATTGCACTTCAATTTATTTTTGTGCTTGAGTGAGATTAAAATTAACCCATAAAAGCCATCGCAAACTGCGTTTTTTAAGTCTCTCCAGCAAACCTGAATGAGCTGAATCTGCATGGTGCACGTATAAACAAAAACGAAAATTATGCTATTTTTCACCTGCGTTTAATTGCTATATATAGTGACATCAGACTGACTGACCATGGTAAAACATAGCAAATTTCGTGTGGCGATATGGAATTATTTGAATGCATCTGCCGTTGAGTTCTCGGAATAATGCATATATATATATATTTGTAAATGGTTACTTAGAACTTATGCATGGCTTCAACCTCAGCGTGAAGGCAACGAAATTTTGGCAGAAAGGCCTATTGCATGCTGCGTGTTGTTTTCATCATCGGCGAAATTCTGGAAGTTTTGTCATGCCCTCAGTGGGCATCTATACCTCTCAGTCATAGAGAAGTGGGATGGGTCATTAATTCATATTCAGTACATGATTATTTTCACGATGGTGGCAGCGGTATATACTGCTTGGTCGGCAAGGTGATTCTCAAATAGTCAAAGTGCATGATGAAAATTGCCAAAATTTGCCAAGAAATTAGATGCTACAAGTATATATACAAGGTATGCCCAATAAGGCATCGTCGGAACAGAAAATCAGAAATGAGCTTATTTGCACCGTTTTCGATTTGTTATACACGTATCTGCATGATTATTAATTGTAATTTTTCGATTGATCTTCAATGTTTTGCTTATTCAAAACAACGACACCGCCTGCGCGTAAAAATGAACATGACCATGCAGTGACGTATACAGAACGACACTTCGAGTCTTGTCGGAGTCCTGACTTGGCAGTTTTGATAGGCCATGATTACATCTTTGAATGGGCGACTTTTGAAATTTTTGTCATCCTATGCACCATGCGGAAAACGAGATTCGTCGAACTGCAGAGCATGCAGATGCCTCCAAAATGGTAGAAAATATAACGTCGAATATTTTTTGCAAAAACACATTGCAGCCTTATGCGACATTGTGAAACAACTGGATTGCATTTCTCACCATTTTTGCTCATTTGGACAGCTTTTCCAACTTTTTCAATTTGCTTTTGGGTTCGAAATTTAGAGATAAATTACGATTGCGTAACAACTGCGCAGCTCGTGTTGAATGTTTTTCATTTATTAGCTAATGCGTTGTCCATCATGCATGGCGTTCATCGCGGGAGTGCCATCTCTCTAAACGAAAAGGTATTCCTAATTTAAAATACTGCAAATGTAACATGCGTCATGTAAAAACTCAAATTACTTTAATCAGAGAAAAAATGTATATGAAATGTGACGTAACTTTTACTTAACGAAATTTTCGTGATAAATTAAGCATTTGATGAATGCAAAAATCAAAATTTAACTTCGAGATCGTAGTACATTGAACGCCCTTTTATCATTCTTGAAAGATTTATTCATCTCTGACAATAATGCAACCACTAGCAAATACAAGCAATAACCACAATTACGATGATTCAAAATCGGTATGCATATATATCGAAATCGATGTTGAATATTATAAGATTAATAATGCATATACCGTATATAAAAACGCGTAATTATTTCATCGATTTACAGAAGGAAACGAAGATAATATAATGCTTTATATCCTACATCTGGGAATTAATCCAGTTCAGCTAACCTGCAGCAAACAACTTCAACATTAACAAAAATCTTCTCCTAACGGTAACAATTAAACTTTAACCATTTAAAACTTTCAACATCTCAATTCTATTATAAATAATATAATTTCTACAGGTATTTGGAACTATTCTTACCTACTCTGTTATATTTATTGGGCTGAATGGAAAGAAATAAACCAGCCTACAGGTATAGCGTTGGATGGAATCATGAAAATTAACACATCAATTATTATCTGATGCAAAAATTGTACGCCTTAAATGTCTATAAATCGATTAATAATATTATATACGTGTACCTGCTATATAAAATGTAATGCCAGTGACTACAGGTTATAATTTGAAATTAAGTTAAATATTGGATTCGGTACACCAAAGTATTATATGTGCAAAAGTCAAATAAAAAGCAAAAATAAAAAATAAAAAACCCGCCTGCAAATTAGAAATCTGGGAATGTGCTTCAATTCACGAAAAGCATCTGTGTGAGGTATCGACAATAATGGACTCTCGACAGAAGACTTGTTTATCAACATTTTAAAAGTAAGGTGCATGGTGCATGCTCCATATTAAAGGTACAGTATATGTATACATTGTATATAGGGTTTTGGAATATACATGTAATGCATTAGCGGTTGAAAAAAGCTTAATCTGGTTAAAAGCTTAATTCACTTGCATGTGACATACATGAACAAAGAATGAACGCTGTCCTGCAGCATCAAAAATATCGATAAACTGCACCGTCAAACTAACGTAACGCCATCTAGTAGAACTAAAGGACAACTTTTCTCTTATTTTTACTGTCTCTGGAGTAGCCTGCACAAACGACATCTCGCATGAGTAACGTTTTAAGAGGGGAGTCACGAGTAATGTATTGCATCAATGCAAAAAAGAACATTTGATTGAGTTACTCAAAAACATTTATAAGAGCCACAGGAATGTATAGAGGGAGATACATTACAGTGTATACAGTTATTGCATCACTATAGGTCTACGTCAAAATTTCACGATCCATGACGTATATCGTCATTACAATGATTGGTTGATTACGAAACATATTACCCTTAAGTGACACATTGAACACATAGGTTCATTAAACGAAATGGAGAATGTCAGTATGTCATATCGTCTTCGTGTTTACACTTTCGTTAAATTATATCTTACTTTCAAAAATACCCGAATCCCAATCAGAATTTAATTATAGTATTTTCAACTTATCGATGACTCAATTCACAGCCATATCGCTCAGTTTCTCAGTAATTAACCTACATTATGAAGAATTAATGTATATGTCAGAGCCGTGCTGGCAACCTGAAAAACAAATTGTCAAAATGCTGTAAAATAGAACTTCAAAACAAATTGGTGTTTTTCAAGTGCACGCGTAGAAAATTAATAAACTTAAATCAAAAACAGTCACCCGAACTGCTTACTTACTGCAACGATAAATGCCTTGTTAATGGTAAAGAAACCCCATCCTGTAATTGCCGGTGGATTAGTGGTAATGTGATTAAAATATATCTGATAATCCATTTTGAACTAGTATAGATAAAGAAACAATACAGCATGTATACAGTATATGCATGCAATATTATATTCCATGCTTCTAACAATATGGGGGATTTAATATGGCGTAATATATTCAAAGTTCAAGTAAAAAAACACATTTTAAATTGTGAAAAATAATGACTTTTAAGAAAAGAAATCTGAATAACACATGTTGCTTCCATTACCATTAATTATTTTAAGCATGTACAGCGGTGGCCAGATAACTAAGACGCATTCATCTTTTATATCATGATTTATTATTAAAGTGTGTGATTGCATTAATTCAAGGTGCAAAATAATGGACAGAAACATACATCGTCCTCCTGAACAATGACAAATGATAATAAATTTTATAAGATCAAAAGTATTTTATGTCTGAAATTAGAAAAATGCTCAAATGTTCCAGTTGCAAGATTTATAATGTCATATGCCATATTTGACATGAAAAGACAACACAAAATTAAGTTAGAAATTAAGTGTAGGTCTCAATACCCACAAACAGAAACGACTGTTTGTGTAGATTGTATTGATATTGCATAGAACAGAAGTCAGGATGGATCAGTACATTTACAGAAAATATCTTGGACAATGTCATGGAGCCTTATGCTGATGATATGGAGGTCTATGCCGTTTATCCAGGACAGTGATGATAAGTATTGTGCAAAATCCGTAAAAAATGGTTTCAAGATAAAATAGAAAATGAGTGCATACCATAATCTATTATAGAAAACTTACGGGAAGGTGGAAAAACGAAAAATACAGATAAAAAACCATCAAGCTCGAATCAATTATGAGGAAATGTAGTAATAAGCAGTGGTTAATTGAAACTACAGTATATATGAGCAAGCTTCTAAAAGCAGTGATTGCAAATGAAGGTTATCCAACCAAATATTACAGCATTGAGAACAATTAGTTCTACTTCTGTTGAATTAACTGAAGTGTCTTATTTCTGTGACCACATGGCCAATGTTATTTTGTCAATATAACATGTTCAATTGAATAATCTTTTATTTTTTATTTTTATGTAATTATTTGTTTCGATTAATTCCTTTGAAATGTAAATGTTTTTTGATGTATATTACGTCTTTGATATTAAAATTTTATTAATTTTGCAAAGTGTCTTATTTATCTGATTCCAATTAATGTATGTATACTAGCCACAATATATACAGTAGTGGACATGTACAAGTAATTTAAAGTTGTCACTTGCTTCAAATAATATGCATTCACTCGTTCTATCACATTGGAATAAAAGGAATTGAACGTCATAAACGCATGGAAATTCTTACTTCCAGCAACTCAAATAGTTGCACGTGCGCCAACTTCATGTCACTATTACATGACAAGCACTGGGCATCATCTGGCCGTATATTTTTCAACGAAATAGAAACCTGCGAACAATTAATTCACGTTAATGTAATTTGTGATTACATATTAATTCATAAATAATATGCCTTGATCAACGATTCATACAGAATGTTTTCGTCAATCACTTTACCTGAGAGTTTAAAGACGAAGTAATCAGGGAATCATGGCTGCCATCACCAGAAGAGTAGGTACCGACAATTCATCGCTCACTTCCGGTGACGATAGCGACCTCAAGAGGAAAATGAAGACCAGCATTTGCACGGCAAAAGTCATAAAAATGAAGAAGGAAAAAACCTCGTTGGTCTCAACCAGCAAGTGGCAAAGATTTCGATGCATGTTGGTAAATTTGGCCAAACGCAACGTGGGATTTCTTCGTTTCAACACGTTTAACGCAACGTCATTTCTGTGCGAAAGCGTTTCCAAATTTTTTCTTATGATGATGAACATGAAGCACATCAGGCATATGATGCCATTGGCAAACATCGAATTGCCGTAAGTGAAGCTCTCCGCGATGAAGTTGATGGCGAAGTGAAGTTTAATGTTCGGAATGTGTGCAATTAAAGAGATGGTGTCAGGCGGATTTTTTTCAAGCTCTGCAACACGTTGGGCAACCAAGTAAGCCACGATCGAACTATAGATCAAAAAACCAAATGCAGAAATGCCAATGCATATGTATGACCTGTAAGGTTACCGGGAGGCCCAACTATTACTGG
>JAQGAO010006891.1:0-11819 GCA_034697705.1 Ommatoiulus sabulosus | reverse complement strand
TTTAGGCAATTTCTCGCATTTAAAAAAAATGGTTAAATCTGAATGTGCTACTGCGTGAGATGAGACTTGCCTGACCCAAATATGGCGCCCAAAAAACAAGAATCTGTAAACCCACCGACTTTCTCGATGCAGAGTTTCAGGCTGGCCATGTGATTTCTATATAGAAAATCAACGGTAGTCTGGATTGTACAAAATTTGGGCTTGCCAAAAACGATATACGAGTGTTTACGTTCAGTTGGCGCCTTTTGGCTAAAGTGCCGCAACACGAAGTATATCACGCGTGACCCTATTCTGCTCCAGTACACGTTGTGGTTAGAAAGCAAAGGTGGTTACACTAATCATTCGACGATAAACACGTTTAATTAAGGAAGCAAAACGCTAGGGAAAAAATGGATGTGCATTTTTAGAAGTCGACAAAGAAAGCAATACCAAAACAGGATTAAAACATCTTTGGTGTCACGGCCATTGGCGCGTTCGTTTTAGACTGCATTTCAAGGGGTCATGACTCTCGACAAGTGACTGCATTTGCCCCTCGTCGCACGGTGATTTTATAAAGCTAAAGAATTTTCGTAAATATTTCCACGAAGTCTCAATACCTCAGTTCGCAGAATTCGGTGGAACAATCGCTAAATATTTACTCTGAAAATGGACGAAACAGTATATTAACCACATGTGCATTTACAAAAATAAATAGCCCAAGACATAAAATGCAGGGTTTTTGAAATGTTTTCTCGGTATCTTTTCACACCATTAGAGTATGGATGCACAAATTTCAATAATTTCCTCGAAGTTTTTAATTTAGTTTTCTATTCTAGACCATAAAATAAACTATTCGAGCACATCTTCGCACAAACAACAATTACAATCAGCTCAATTGCCATTGGGCAAGCCCAACAACATTGTAACGCCCTAGCCAATGGCACTAAGTGACTTTTGCTGTTCGTGTTAAAAAGCAGAGTAAAAAACAACGTATATCATAAAAATAAGCAAGGAGATCATGGTACGAATTCCACAAAGTCTGGCGGCTGGAGGTTGTCAAAAAATTATACTAAAAAACCATGAGAAAATACATATCATAAAGTTTGAAGCGCAAAAACTTATTTTCCCGATAACTTTAGAACTGAACAAGGTTACCAACGGGTTTTCTAGCTGATACAGCTGCTATTGGGTAACAATCATTAAATACACATCAAATAGTGTCGCCCACATAAGTTTAGTAACATTTCTTATACAAGTGCCTTAAATACAATTTGGTGGCAGGTGAAAGGTTTAATTAATTCAGTTTGCAGATTAAAAAACAACTTCGCGTCGTTCAGGGTCATATACTTATAGAAGGGCATTTTATTTAAAAAACATATAAAAAATGTCCTTTGATGACATTAATTCCTATCAAATTACACGGGGAATACATACAGCTGTAATACTTGGCCCCCATCGTCCAAGTAACTGCCTATAAGATAACTTTCTCTGCAATTCAAAATAGTTTTCAAAATTTTTAAACGATCCTTTTTTCTCAATAAATAATATACAAGTTAAACGAACATTGGTATGTTCTGTATTTACAATAAATAGCTACTTAAACAAACCGTTCGTTTTGGTGGTTTTCATAAGTACTTTCATATATACAAGTAGGGGTACATATAAATAATTAGTATCACAGCAAAACGTTGCGCAGCCTGCATGCCAACCATGCAGAAACCTTTCGAAGACATTTAAGAAAACCAGTACTTGTAGGACACTTAATGCTCTTAATATCCATTTATGGAAAGGGGATGCCAGTGGGTTCCTTGTTTGAGCTCACAGGCTTGTTACAACATACAGTGTAGTTATTTTCAAACACAGTCATTTAAAAACTCTCTATCGTAAACGATAAAACTGCACGAGACTGTCATCTCAATTATTTCATGACAATAGTTATAATATGCAGATGTGTTTCCCTTTTTCCACGAGTATTTCGACAGATATTATCATTGAACCTATAAAATTAACATGCTGATTACGAACCATGCACGGAGTACTTCGCTTTGACAACACTGTCCGAGATTTTATTTATGGTTATGACGTCACCGACTACGTCCACCCTTTGGGAACCACTTTTTAGGACTGTCATATAATACATCGAACCGTCATTAAGATTTGTTTCATTGATTAACCAGCTTCAATAAGAAAAGCGGTGCGAATTTCTTTAAATTTAACTTTACACCAGAAAAGGTCACTTGCATGCACTGAAAGGTTATTGAGCTACAGTGTATTCGAATTTTCTCATTAATTCAAAGCAGCCGTTATACCTGAAACCTCATTATTGAGATGATTTGCGAGCAGTCACTAACTCATGACATGCCATATCAATTTTCGAAAATTGTTGCCTACAAAATAATCACCACTGTTACACTAAATAGACAATAGAATACACGGATGGTGTGCAGAATACAGAAATACACTTAGATGCTCCGATAGTACCAATTGGATTACTATTCCTTGCACATTCCTGCATTTGTAAGAATGCAAATTTGTTATAGTTTCCAATACAATTTTGTTCAGAGTCATGGCTCGAATTTGCATTTAAATGAGTACACGTAAATTCCTGATGGCACAAATTGACCTTTGAAGAAATCCCTGAAAATAAATAATTCACGAAGAACTGATAGTCGAACACGTCTGCAGATTTTAAATGAAGTGGTTCAGTAAAACTCTATTAAAGTCGTGTAACGCTCGCTAAACTAAATGTTAACTAAGTGGTTGAACAGAATGTCCACAGGCAATAGAAATGCATTTAGATGGAAACAACCTTTCAACGTGAAATACATTTCAAAATGTTGCTTCAGGCATACACGATGCATTTCAACAATTTTAACGCATTTCATTCCAATTTAGGTGTTCCGGATGAATTTTGAAATAACTTTAACGAGATTTATAACGTATTGTTTCCAACACTGACAGTAATTGTCTTTTCTCTACTTTCAGGTGTCAGTCCTCCTTCCGACGTCGCGCCTCTCGCCGGCAACCTCACATCGATGTGGATGTACTTTCCTATCCATAGTTTAGCTAATTTATCGAGTGTAGGGACTAGTGGCGCCTTAGTGGCGGCGACGCTCCGGTTGCACCGCAGCGCCAACTTGGACGCGCCGACGTCACCCGTGTTTCACGCGTACCGCGTAAACGCGCGCGGAGACGCCGAGCTGGTGGACAGTCGGTCGATGGTGGCGCTGCCGCAGGACGACAACGGCGCCTACCTGTGGGACGTGACGGAACTAGTGTCAGGGTGGATGGATGCGCCGCAGGAAAATCGGGGCATGCTACTCGCTTGCACGCGCTGTGATAAACTTTCGCATTTGATCGAACTCACGCTGACCAGGCCCCAATTGCTGGTGCGCGTGCGTACCACCAGCGGGCGCTCGAGGCGGGCGGCGCGCAGTAAGACCATCGACGATTACACCCCCCATCCGGGCACGTCGAACTGTAGTTCGAAGGGCGACAAGCGCTGCTGTCGCAAGTCGCTCAACGTCACCATGGCCGAACTGGGCCTGTCGGACTACATCGCGTCCCCCACGTGGTTCAACGCGTACTACTGCAAGGGCAAGTGTCCGCACAACTACAACCAGGCCAACTCGCACGCAGTCATCCAGAGCGCCCTGGCCATGTCCAAGCATACCAAAAAGCACAAAAAACTGCCAAAACTGTGCTGCGCCCCCAGCAAGCTGAGCTCGCTGAAAGTCGTCCTCAAGGTGGACGGCAGACCGGGCGAGGTGTTCGAGTGGGACAACGTCATCGTCGAACAGTGTGCTTGCTCGTGAGAGCGTACTTGGCAAGCGCCTCCTAACGAACGTTCTGTGATCGCTTCACTCCAACTTACTATTTATTTGCCCACCGACAATGCCGACGTCAACGGGGATGCCACGCAAGAGCATCTCCGAGAACAGAAAATACACACTTTTTATCCGCAAAACAGTTTACGGAAGAGACGCGCGTAAAAAAAAGTCCAGGATGGAAATTATTTAGATGGTAGCCAAGAGATGCAGTCATTGAGATGAAAGAATATAAAAGACAAGTTCGGTTCGTTCGTTGAGCGTGCATAACGACTGCCTACTGTAGCAAATTTCGCGTAAACGATGAAATAAGGGATACTTTCTGTAATAACGAGTGATCCTCCCTAAATGAAAATACATTGCTTTGTCAACTTTTCACAAATTGTGACCTTTTGACATGAATTAAGTTTCGATAAGCCGCTTTCCTTATACATTTTTGAGTTCGTGGATGTCGAAAATATTTACACAATAACTCTACGAGGATGCATTTTTATCACTATAGTTTCCAATTCGAAATGAAATGGTATTGATCAATATACTGTAAGTTTAATAAAGATGAAAACAAAAGTTTCATCTTGTTATAATGAGAAAAAAAATCAAACATTTGGGTTATTTTCATTTAGGGTGCATAGAATGTCAATTAACTGGAGGAATAGACATCAACCTTTCTATATGTATATTGTTATAAAAGGCGAATTTCTGCAAATGAGACAACAAAATGAAAAGAAAACGTTCACTTGACAGTCCGTTTATAAAGCCAATGCGCCATTTCATGTTTTGTGCAATCTACCATTAAAGGACATATACACGATGATGCATTTACATGTATTAAATGGTGTAGTATAAATCAAGAAATTAAAAAAAAATGATGCATGTATGCATTTCACCTAAATTTCACCTGAAAAAGGATGCAATCTTTCTGTTATGAATAAAACAAAAGATACATATTCGATCGAAGTCCACTATTTGATAGTTAACTGTATGCAACAGCTTAAGTTGTAATTTTAAAAAAAGTTTAAAAATACATTATCGCATTGTACTCTTAAATTTGAAAACTACTCAATTTCTTTTTTGAGAGTCTTAGGAATCCTTGTTTATTTTTTACACAAATATTTAAACCTGTTTGAAAAATCGAAATGTGTCTGCGGGCAATCACGAATGATTTTAATGAACAGGAACACAACGCCAGAGAAACGTATAGCAATATGTTAATGAGATCCCATTCCTTGAACATGATGTAAACTATTTATTAATTAAATTTGTGAATTGTCGAATAATTCACTATACCTGCTGCTACCCCGTTTTTTATGTTTGTTTTTTCTTCAGGTCAATTAAAAACTCCGCCAGCAAGTGATAATAATGGATACGAACAAATGGTCTTCCTCATTATCAATAAATTGTTCTGGGCCAAGTTCTCAAAACACTACTAGTAATTTTGCAAGTTTTTCGAGAATTTGACTCCTGCTAGCGTTTTCATGGCGACATTTTTTCCACATTTAGTCTCATGTTTTGGCATGTTATATCTCAGGGACTTGTAATTAATACATTAATAGTATATAATACTCATTACTTTATACTTAGTAGGCTACATTCACCTCAAGCAATGGTTTTACATTATAAACTGGTTGATTTTAATTTATTTTGTCGATCCATTTTTCTTATACAGAATACATGTTAAAAGCTAATCTTTTTTTACGAAATTTATGATCAGTGATCCATGAATATCTGAGAATGATCTGTTTTGTTAATTCCCTCGATATCCACTGCAGCTAACAGGACTTGCAATATTTTGCTCCTGAGAATTTGATTAAAGAGGGTTATTCACTGATTGTCCAAGCAACATCACAGTAACTGCCGTGAATAAGTGAATTTGGTTTTACAGATTAATCTAATAAAAACATCAACACTTAGGATTTGTTGCAATTGAACTTTAATTCTTTAAACATGTTGAGTTTTGAAGAGAGGTTTTGGAATTCTTAGACAATTGTGCTGAAACGTCCTGTAAATGAACAATGGTAATTGTCAGGTGTCATCGGTATTGGTTTATTAATTTGTTATTATCATCAGTTTACATTTTGGTGCTAAACATTTGGTACGTAATGTACCCATATGAAAAGTTGAAATCATTGCATGAATTTAAGCAAAATGTTCTTCGTCATTTTTCGCAAATTCTGAAATGCTGTAGAAATTGTATGCCGCTTTCTGACTGCGCATCGTCTACAGATTAAACTTGGAATGTACATGTAGTTGCCACATTTAAGCAGTACCTTCCATGGCGTTAATACGCAAACCTTAATTTTAAAATCGGCAGTCTTTGTCTCGTTGATTACAGAATATGTACATGTAGGTACTAATAGGGACCATGCAATTGTAAATAGAAAATCTCATTTCAACAACAAGTTTTTACGCGTGATTTCAAACGACGTCTTAAGCAGTAGTATAGGGCAATTAACGAAAATATATTAATGCCTCCTAGCATGGATATATTTAATTGGAGAAAGAACCAGTTTAATCCTAGATGCAGACAAGCGACAAAAACGCTAGAATTTCGTAAATGATTTCATGTTATAAATAAATTAAAAACTTGCATGATCATTTCTTGTGAGTAAATGATAATGAACATTTTATTAGTGCCACTGTTGTCTCATTACCAAAATGGTGGAGCGAGTAATAAATGCATAATTATCTGATATACCTGATATGAAATAAAGACAGAAGGCGGCATATATACTTTAAAAAAGCATAATACGGTGCAACGTTGCGGGCCAATCAATGACCCTAATTGTTTATGAGCTGATCATAATATGTAAATAAACTGAATATCAATGGTGAAACCCAAAACTCAACCAGTGATAAATGTAAACTGATGTTATGCGAAGGTGTTTTGTAACTAATAAAGTTTCCTTAATGTGCATTCAATAATTTGACATCAAATGTAAAGTATTTTTTTTTCACTCGTGCCTAAGCCTTTATTATCTGTATATTTGTTAGTGAATTTATGTCGAGAAAATATTGTGAATTTAATATGAAACCTTTGTATTGTGCAGTGCTGTCACAATATTTTTACAATTATTTATATTATTTATTAAAAGTTGTAAAGAATTTTAAACGTACTACCGTGTTGTGTTCACTTATTCAAACTTATCTATAGGCTATACCAAGCATAAATAAGATGGTTATAAAAAATTCACGTTCGGTATAGCATGACTTCGAAAGTCGCTCGTGAAAAGAATCCAGTATGGTGTCATCTTCATGTGAATAAAATTACAGAAAATTCTGGAAACGTTTATACATGTAAAACGGTCAAACTGCAAGTTCGGAATTTAGGTTAAATGCCATTGATTAAACACGAGATAAGTAAGGATTTTCTAATGTCGTTGGATATACAGTCGTTATACTGTGATACAGTAGCTGACCATGATGCCTCGAAGCCATTTTGAAACTCAAGATTTTTGTGAAAATTAAAAGAAGGGCAAGCTTCTCTGATGAAATTGAATTTCTTACGCCAGATCACAACAGGTGTTCAGCACACCATCGAGAGAGAACTACATAATCTTAGACCGAGACTACAAGTTAACGAGCTGCTAAGAGCAATATTATTTAAGAGCGAAAGTAATAAAATTCAACGAAAGCAAGCTTATTTCGACGCACACTAGGGCTATTTGTTTCGCTCATGTGGACCGCATAAACATGACGCAATTGCGATTGGCCCACCTTCCACGTGTTTATTCAAACGCTCACAAGTGGCGCTAATTGCGGCATCTATTCACGGAAGCCAATAAAAGACAGCACTGACAAATTCCACGGCGAAAAGGTAGGTCGCTTTCATTGCATGAAGCAAAGTTTGTTTACGAAAAATATGGGCCGCCAAACTGGCGCTTGAAGCAAAAATTCGAAAAAAAAAAACATCAATAAAACGCTGACCAAGTGAGAAAATGTCTGCCTTGAATTTTGAAGAAATAAAAAGTGGATCCGGTTTCGGTAAAATGTCCTTTCCAAAGAATGAGGAGCAAATTCAATTGTACCTGAAGCAATGCTATTTCGTTATTTCCACCCATAAAACAGTACGCGTGCGCAATGTACAGTATATTACGGGTACTCAGATAGCTTTACGAATTGCAATTTTGGCAGACGTGAGGTCACGTGTGCAAAAGGAATGACTTCACTGATTTAAAAACAGCGACAATCTTGAGTAAATTTTTAAGCGTGTCGTTTTTGTACTATATAGTATAACTTCACAACTGTCAAAGTACAATTGATAAAGCTTTTAGATGAGTAAACCTATATATAGATTGTTCATTATTAAAAAAACATATTGAAAGTAATGCCACATGTACAGGCAATTTGATAGTGGTGTATCACTGTCTACAAATTTTGGGCCATCGTTGATGGCGTCACGCGACTACAATTTTAGTACTGTATGTGCAACTTAGACAATTCGCGCAGTCGCGTTACTTCACACCAGGTAAGAACCTGCAACGATCGACGATGGATGCAAATAACAATGTACGTTATCAATATTTCAGTACGTGTAATTTCAGTGATATTAAATTTACGCTCACCCCACGTCTGACGATGAAAACTATACGTTCGTTATCTAATCAATTTTATCACCAACACGCGTAATTTGATTAAAAAAAATCACGCCATTAAATAACAGCGGATATTTATACACGTATAACACTATCATTATTATTGGTACTTCGGCGCACAGCTACGTAAAATTTATATTGATAGTATTCACGAAGGTAATTGTTATCTACGTGCCCAAATTAGCATCTCAACTAGTTTCTGACGAGCGGGAAATATCGTAGAAACTTTATGTATACGGTGGCATCCGTAGCAAGCATTTATGGTAACGTTAATTTTCTTAACACTAGCTGTATGTATCGTAAAGCCTGCATGCGAGGGCTAGAAATTCAAAGTACATTGTAGCCTGACGTCCAATATAAATAAACGCAATACAACATGTGTAAAAGGTATTCCCGTCGACGTAATCATAATAAAAAGAGTACTCAGATAGAAGCTTTACGAATCTTACTTTGGCAACCGTGAATTTTTGATTGGTGCAAAAACAGCTTTAACCAGGAGTGAACTTTTAAACCAAATAGCGTGTTGATTTTGTGCAAGTAACTTTGCGACTGTCAAATTACCATTCGTAAAGTATCTAGTACCACTATTTCTTTCCTAAAAAATGAGCGCTGTTCGGACAGAAAAATGACTTCAGAAATATTTTCATAAGATCATTTCTAAATGCCAGCGCCCGGTTCTGCCTACATCTTCTGCTGTACATCTTCACGGTAACTTTGTTTCGGTAATAATTCACTAATGCACATCGAGGGAAATGCGTTTCGCAGTTACACCCACCTCCGACTTTAGGCATTTTCAAAATTTCTATACTAGTAGTTCATTTGTATTATATTCGCAAAAGATACAAAGATGCACAACTCAGTTACCCGTTGAGCATGCAGTGTACGTGTACATGTACATGTGAAGGATATAGGAAGATTAGCCGCGTCACCCAGCTGCTGTGGGACGCTCAACAATAGGGCCTACTGAAGTAGCGAAATTTCCGAGACATTTGAAACCAGCTGCGAAATGTGCGTATGGGAAAGCCCCTGGACGATCATGACGATCATCATCATGATTGTTATGTTTAAATACATGTAGTTTGCCTATAGACAACGAAACGCATAGAGGATAAATATCTCAACCTCATCAACTTTTAAAAAAAAACGAAATAAAAACGAAACCGGATATGATGCTCAAAGCCCACGCTTCGTGTCCAGGTAGAAAAAATTTCAAGAATGCAGAGAAGTTAAAAAGACAGGTGAGCTAGGCGACCAAAAAAATCGCAGGAATTAACGCGTAAAAACATACAGCAGGCCTAACTATACAGTAATTACGACGAATTAATAAGGGGGAGGTAGGGAGTCATGAATTCAGCTCAACAGGGTATGAGTTTTTAATAACTATAGCAGGTACAATTAATGGATTAATTGCGCAGCGCTCAGAAGTGGTAATCCCAGAGTCGTTTACTTTTCAATGCGAATCGAATTAATATGGCCGTCAGAATTTCCACATCCATTGTTTTCGACCCACTGAGCATGAGATACAGTATATATTAATTTCCGAAATCAACGCCACCAACGAAACGACTTATTTAATTAAATGCTGAAAGTTTGCATCGCACGTACGGCAGGCGGCGCTTTTCGCAACGACGAATAGGCGGCAAACATGAAACTATCTTGGTCAAATATTGGATGAAATTTGTGCAAAAACCCTGCATAAATCCTAATATGCCGTTAGAAGGGTCTATCAGTGAGTGATCCGTTATCTATGGAAATTTTTCGAAGATGTATACAATTGCATAACATTTTTTCCCAGGCATCAATTTGAAACTAATAAGTTCACTGGATTTTAAAATAGCGCCAACCAGGGATCAATACATGTACAGCAACATCAGGTAAAATGAAGTTTTCAATTCATCAGAAATTGACGCGGGGGAATATAAAAATGTGAAAATCACAATTACCGGTACCTTCGTTTCTATACTTCGTTAAAAATATAAAAAATCATTGAAAATATTTCATGTTGTTGCTTAGAATCATGCAACAGCTGATAACTATAACTATTAAAATGTTTTAAATCTGCTAATGCTATGCATACATGTATCTTCTTCCTCGACATATTTTATGCACTTTTTAAAAACGAATTACCAGTGAAAAGAACGCAACCAAAGACATGAAAATTTACCATCCAGTTCTAATATTCAGACTGGATGCTTATAACATTTGTCTACATTTCACATCTGATATTACCAAACTGTACAAAAAATTGGTTCTAAATTTTATAAATAAATTAATGGCATATCGAAAGCCATAGTTGTACACTCATTTAAGACGGCTGTACGAAGCACAAATTCGGCGAACTGTGCATTTCCTTTGGCTCAAACTGGAATAGCGTATCATGAGACAGAAGCTTAATTACGAATCGTACTTTGACAGTATATATACAGTGAAGGCCCGTGTGCAAAAGGGGTGCATTCATTGGCTGCGATATTGGCTGCCAAAGTACGATTCGTAAAGCTTCAGTCGGAGTACCCGTATATACGCTACTACCGGTATCTTCCGAAGATTTCTGACTTCGCAGATGCAGGTATTTGCTGCAAGGGTAAAAATGAGGCACGATGCTCCTATAGCAGCGCCCATCCGAAAACGACGCGTGGAAAGAGTAACGAGGTGTCCGCTAATACGAAGTAGCGTTAATGAGTTTCTAGGAAACGGCTGTTTGTTTTTCTTTTCCTACGTGGTTGGTAAGCCAGCGTTAACAATAGCTATTTTACCTGCGCTGGGGCCGAAAATAAACCAGGAAACTGCGCCTGAGATTAAGGGCTAATCCGAAAATAGCAGTTTCATCGGCGATGCCTTTCTATATTCGGCACGTGGAGTAGTTTTAGACGAGGAGGGAAATGGGAGAGACCAAAAATAAACAGCTCTCCTCGTCGCCATATTATCATTAAGCCCCCTCGAATGGATTTTTGCTCCACGAAATATGCGCAACAACCTTAGCTGAGAGCCGATGACACTCCAACGTAAATAAACAAAGCAGGGCTAATGCGTCAATACGCCGTTGATTAATACCGATCGAACAATGCGCTTCCCCATCCCGTTTTATCCCCCACCTAGGGGCCTTTTTTCGGCACGCACCCGCGCGTCACCTGTGTAAATACAGCCATCTTTTTTTTGTTCCGTATATTTCAAATAAGTCGCGCACCTTTTATGGCCGCAATAATGATGTTAGTAAGAAAATAGATTGGTTTTCCGAGAGTTTAGCGTTATTTATTTTTTTTCGCTCCGTCCGGTCGCGATTTCCAAATTTTGTTAGTGGAGAATTGAATTATTTCCAAGACAGGCGCTGTGGTCTTCTTGGTCGTTTCCTCCACTTGGATGCAGCTTGATTCGTTGGTTAATCTTAGCAGAAATTAACTTACAGTTCCTTTCCTAAGATCCA
>JAQGAO010006890.1:0-11819 GCA_034697705.1 Ommatoiulus sabulosus | reverse complement strand
TGCCTGACTTTTTCAGTTTTGCCTGATTTTGCCTGACTTTGCCTGACTTCGCAGGTCAGTGGCAACCCTGTATATATAGGGAATTTTGGTGAACGCGAGATAACGTTGAATGTTACACTTAAGTAATAAAACAAATATACAAACTGTCTCGTTATAAAAAAAAACCAATTATAGGTGATAATTTGTTTTGGCACCGGCCCAGAGGGTGGAATTAAGTGTGGCTCCAAGGATAATAAAACTAAACCAGCAATCACTTAACCATATGAAAAGCATGCAAGCTTGTGTCTAATCAGTGCTGCAATGCCCCTTTCCCACCTGAATTCGTGATGAGATACTTACGCCTATAGTACGCGTATTTTACTATTGTTCTTCCCTAGCCCGGGCCCTCCAAAGTAAACAATAACACTTGGTTGTACCGCGTGATATTCTCGACTTTAGTACGCAACAACGCAATATAAAAATTCCGCCTTTTCAAGACCGAAAGTGGTGACCTATATTGGCCGGGGAAAACATGCCTATCCACGTGCACGTACCTTGAATCAAGTAAAAGCAACAGTCCCGATCAGCTACTGTAGCTCTTCATTAGCCATAATTACAACTGTTAGCTATATTTAAGTAATAAAAAAGTATCGGAAATAATAGCCTGTATATTCTATGGGCGGAGAAAAACGTGACCAGTAACTAAATGGACTTTTAAGACGGATGCCATTTGCACGAATGAAGACATGCGATAGAAAATCTTGCAGGCTGGCAGCCCTGCAGTCGTTTCACCGCGTGCTTGGGAATAAGCAGCACGTGCGTACTAACCTGGATAAAATGGAATTGGTTGGCTAAAATAATTTGCAATCTGGCTTCGTGTCACTCACTTATTCTGTAAATGCGCAAGGGAAATTATGTGTAACATAGGGCGAGGTTTAAATGCAAGTTGCACAAACTCGTGCATGTACACATTCCATGCATAATCATATATGAAGGCCAAGGTACAGTGTATAAAGGTACAAAGTACTACACGTACAGAAAATAAGGGTACTCGGAGTGACGTTCAATCGTGCTCGATTTGGGTACAATTCAGCGATTATGAAAAATATTCGACATTTATTTTGGAGAGCCAAGTCACGTGACCAAATCCTGAATATTCATTGGTATAACGAATTGCCAAGGTTCATTCCGATTCTTCGAATCGAAAAATCAAACGACGGAGCAAACATTGACCTCTACGGCGCGGCGGTCCTCGGAATGAGCCTTGGCAATTCGTTATACCAATGAATATTAAGGATTTGGTCACGTGGCTTGGCTCTTCAAAATAAATGTCGCACATTTGTCATAATCGATGAATTGTACCCAAATCTAGCACAATTTAATGCCTCTCTGAGTACCTTTAATATAAAAAAAACACTGTACAAAAGTGGGTATCTGATCAACTACTGTACTTGTACATGTACTGTATATCGTATTTTCATACATGGGTAGACTCATTACTCAGATCTACTTCATATGTTCCAAAGGCTACATTAATTCGTTTGAACTGTAAAACCAAACTCAGACAGGTGTGCGATGAAACCGGGCCTAGGTCAACATGTGTAATATAGAATACAAAAATGTATTGGCCTAGATGTTGAACATAAGCCACTAAAGCAGATGTTCTGCAATATGGTTTACCACTGCATGAGAACATAGCCAATTAAATTGCCGCAAGTATATTCCTCTATCAACACGACTTGGGTTTTCAAAAAAATCCAGTAATTACTGTGGAGAACGTTAAGTACTTGCAAGCACGTGTATGTATACGCTACTTTTTCCCACATGCTAAAATCTTCAAATATGTTTTAAATTTTAATAGTCAAACCAGTCAACATGCATGTAAATTCGATTACACGCGTAATATACAGTATACAGTAATGACATTTTGCTTCAGTTTTGCTCGAGTTTTGAGTTTCATTTAAACAATTGAACTTATTACTGACTGATACTGTGATACATCCAAGTTCAGTAAATGTTAGATGTTGGCAACTGGCAGTGTTATAACACGATTTTCCGAATTTCCCAAATGATACGTTCAAAAAAGATACCGGTACATGTACATTCTAGGCATTTAGCAGAATCTTCCGATAGCTGGCTCGATGATCCAGAACCTTTCCCCAAAGGCAAAGTAACCTGGCCATTGTGCAATGTCCAGTTAAGAAAAGAAACAAAAACCGACGACACTATTGGTTTACAGTCAAGTAATCAAACTATTAACAATAGTATACAGAGGCCATAAATAGCCATGTTACATCCTAAACAAATTACAACATTGTGCATTTTAAACGAAGCAAATTCCATTAATAAGAATTAAACACGATTCGATATAAGGATGCGTCAGCAGATAAAAGATACCGTATATATCTTAAAAAAAGTGTCATACCATTTTGGTCTTCTCTGTGACAAGAACAGGACCTCGGATTTCGCTTATGCGGCAACTTCAAAATATTGTCAAATAACATAATCCATTTCTGATCTTCGTTGTTCCACAGCGAGTTTAAGATTGCCTCGACGTCGTTAGTTCCGTTTGTTTTGTTGTTGGGGGTGGCTGAGGGAGTCATCTCTGATTTAGACGCGTTGGGGGAAGTTTCTGACATTTAGGACAGCAGTAAATCCACATTGAACACGCGCAATCCGAGAAGAAAAATCGTCCCGTTGGACACCCGCACTCGTCAACGTTCAACGGAAACTTTAAAAAACAAATTGTCGAAATTTTCTGCGAAACGAAACTTGTGTTTATCAACCGCGTTCGTCACGTTTCAAACTGCGACACAGATCGAATTAGATCGAAGTACGTTCGACCGATGATGCGATAAACGCAGATAAGGATTATAACGCAGCGCCGCATAACTCCGCACACGCGCATGTACTATAGCTATAGCGCCTTCAAATCCGCGGCCGGAAAATCAAGCCCGGGTGGGTGGGTGGACGACACCCCGCAGATAAAGGGCCAATCTCTAGCGCGACCGTGAGGGCAAGTCTTCTCCAACCCACGTCGAAATAGCGTAGAACGCCGCAAAGACGAACACAAAAAACTGGTTCGATGTAGCATCAGTAGCACTTTCGATAAGCGCAAAGTCAACGTCCACGCTAAGAATCCCGCAGAACAAAAACTCAATTACTCGAAAATGCATGCTGATGTTGGCCAGAAATGAGTTCCTCGCCTTCAAAACACGCTGCGCGCAGATGCCAAACAATGGAAGAAGGGCAGACGGGGCTGCCGCATCCAGCAACGTTCCAGCATCACTCTCATCTCTTAAAAGACGCTGCGAGGAGAAAAAAAACTACTCCAGAAGTCGTTAAAAATCCCGCGAGAGCTATCTGGTGAGTTAGACGCAGCATCCGAACGGGGTATTTATCCAAACAATTGTCTAAAAACCATATAGATCCAAACAATCGTCGCATGCGCCGCCTCCAGAAGTTGGCCAGCATCCGACGAGTGGCGATGAATGGAGCGGAATCACTACTACACGCACGGAGCAGGCCAGATGATCAGCATCAAACTTCAATGAAACTAGCCTCGAAATGGGGTCCTGTTGTGCCGGCTCGAAGAATTGGCCATCGGGGCAGAATTTTTGCCGGAGCACGCGCCCGACGAAATAGAGATGAGAGTGGGGGGAAAAGATTTAAAGCTACAGGAGTACAGGGGTATGGTCATTAGGCAAACAGATTTCCCCTCGCTGAGGGGAGCATCACGCACCAATATGTCACGTCGCACGAGGATGAGGATTGGCCGACCATGCAGCCAGGGGTCAAATCCCCTAAATATGCATCGAGTCGAATTGAGCCTCGAAATTAACGAGGATTTCCTCGAATTAACCGCTATAGGGTCGCATCAAATTCTGCATTGTCGCGAGTTGCATGGTGCCCTCTGCCTCGAGTGCGCTAACTTCGGATTTAACTGCCGCACCTCTGCCGTGCATAACGAATTAACGAATTATCAACTTCGCCAAAGTTAACATCTCAGAAAAGCAGTTTGGCCTACATGTTCCCATTTTTCTCATTCGTTTGCATGGTTACGCAACGCCCGATGAATGAAATGCGGCAATTATCAGCTAATTACCACTTTCTCAGGATTTTACCCGAATGTTTTTTCCCGGGGGGGTGACGTCACCCATCCCGCTAAAGTAGCAGCCTTTCTTCGGAGATCAGCTGAGCTAGTTTCGCCTATTAGTGCTAGTATGCTACATGCGTTTATGTATAATTAGCCTTAATGAGATACTCGTGCATATGCCCGACTGCCATACGTGTCAGAATATCGGACTGAATTAACCTCTTGATAACGTGCATTAAACTACTATGACATTGCTTTTACGGTCGTTTAAAGCAAGTGGGTTTGGTCAGCGACTATTATCGCAATGCTATAAAAACCAGCCGTTCCTCTATCACCAGGAAACGAGTTATTTTTGAGTGATCGTGTTACGAGTATGGACGTTAAAGTACTTTGTTCGTTATTTATTTTTTATTTCAGAGCTATGTAATCAAGAATTTAAATAGTTATTTTCTCCGATGAAGGAATGAGGACTTTCATCTTTGCGGATACAAATAGTTTTAGGCCTCCAGTTTCTCCTAGGCCACGTTTACGGATTATTAAGCGGATCAAATGAAAACAGAGGGTGATCCCGAATCGAAGCGAACTGATTTCCTTATCAGATCTCAATTCACTGACAAGAACAAACTGAATACTCAAAAATTTCGAAGTTATCCTAAATTCTGAGCGTGCGCTGGAATGTATTGCATCACCTGTGCGTAAACAGTTCTTGACATGATTTATAAGAATTCTCACATGAACTGCACGCAGATAATATCATTTGTATGATGATGTGAACGAATGTCGATAAACTTGGCAAACTGTCGCAACCACCGATAATTTAAAAAAAAAAAATAGCAAAGTCCTAGCCACGGCATATATTAACCGGACAAGAAAATTAGAGTTCGTGATAACACTAGCTGTAACAGCTTGATTATTAGTCTACAGATAAGAGCGGGCAGCGGGATAGAAAAAACACAATAGCCCCATAGGAGATCAGCAGGCAATCCGAAAAAGAAAAAAAGTCAGTTATTCAAACAATGGGTATTTCCGCAAAGTAAATTCGAGCTATTGAAAATGAGTGTTGCGAATGTAAGTAAATTTCGGTTTCTCGCTAGGTTTGAGCTTAATTTCAATGCAAGGTAATGCGCACGTTTATCAATAACTGTTAAATGCCCAATAAACAATCAAATACTGCGGATTGTTGCAATCGTGAACTGCTTGCAGAAAATTCCAATCAAATTTACCCTAAAAATGTTTCTACCAGAACAACCAGTTCTGAGGATGCGGTAACGTGAAGGTGAGTTCATGTCCTTGGCCTTCCAAGTGAAAATCAACAAATTAACTAACAGCCTAGCCCACTTTTACCAACGATACGGTATTACGGCTTGCGTTTGCTTACAAGTCCAAACAGTAATCCTATAGTTTAGAAGTCTTGTCAGGACAACTTTTCAGTCGTTTCAAGTAGGCTACTAAACAAGCATTTTGTCGTTCACCCTTGAAATAGCAAAAACAAATCCGCAAACCTTCCTGATTGGTCAGTCCAAACATGCCAGATCACAATATACAAGTTCAACGAGTTTGGTGGATTTGTTTCTGAACAAAAGCAAAAAAAAAAAAACTGAAGAATTTAATCGTCGCTATATACTGTACTTAATGTCAATAAAATTGCCTAATGACGAACAAATTGGACCAGATCCTAAAGAGGAGAATTGCTATCACGCAACGCAGCACGTTCTGAAAACTATGAACTCTAAACCAAGCTACTAAAATATAACTTTAAGGCTTTCGTAATCGATTTTATTGATGAGACAAAATATTTTTCCCAACCATGTTTTACAAAATTTGAAAAATCGTTCTGATGAACGGATATACTTGACTATATCATACAGTACAGTAATGGTACAGTAACATTAACCTCGTTCAAAGCAAATATTCATTGCTTTTAAATTATTCCACATTGTGATGTATCGCAAAACGTTTCAGGTTGCATCAAACTAATTCAGTGAGCTCTTATAAGCTTAATTTCTTGGCCAATTAAAACCGCACCACCAATTATTACAATCGTTATAATTTACAAGGGAGTTTCTTTTAAATTTTTTCAATACCTAAGCGTACATTTGATGTTTAAATTTCCCCAATAACAGAAGTTTTCCAAACATTGGAAGACTTAACAAAGTGTCAACCTTCTTCTGTCAAATGAACTGCACCAATATGTTGCGAGGCGTGCGTGCTGAATTCATCTTATCCTTTAATGGGGATGGAATTGTCAGACTAAAATTTAGGCTTTACATGAATGACAAATATGCAATACAAATAAATTGCAATTCAGGTACTGTCAATGAAATGTTACGTCCATTTACAAAGAAATGAAGGTTTAATTAAATGCTACCGTATCAAAGTGTTGTACGTGTACATGTACATGGCTTAAGTAATTTCGGTATTTTTTTTTTTAAATCAGAAAATGATACCAAATGCATTCCACTCATGGTAATTCAAGGAAGAAAAGTAAATTACAGGAAAGAATAAAAAAATACCAAGGCCTGTGGCTAATATACGCATTTAGTTCTAGTTGAATTAAATTCCCATGAATTAAAGTAAATGACCGGTGTACCAATGGAGTTCCAAATCAACTTTTACATTGTTTTCCGAGAGGTAAAATCATGCTCAACTACTTGTACAGCCACTTAATGTACTGACCCTATTCCGGTATTACCAGTTGAATATCGAGTGGAAACCGAAGGCAGAAAAGTTCGCAAGGTTAAAATCAGAACAATTATCATTTCACTCTCCATATTAGGTTCGCAGCCAAAATAGTCGTTAGATTAATAGGTGTTCCTAAGTGTTCCCATTTTCTCTTATCAGTGCATTTTTATGAAAGCAAGGGTGTTTGAAGTATACTAAAATGTGGATGCAGAATTCTTATCCATTATATAACCAAAACAAATAAATGTAAACTATACTGTACAGGTTAGACCCTTTGATACTACTGATAATAATGTGTACACGATATTGTGAAAAAATTACGAGTTGTTTGGGCGCTACAACGTTGCAATAGTGACTAAATGTGCATGTGTACGTGCATTCTCAAGTTAGTGACTGGCATGTCGTGTAAGCAGAAGTAAAAAAAATTGGAAAAATTTTACGACTAATAACATGACAATAAACAATCAAATTATTTAACTGTATACGCGTCGTTAAACAAGATTTGCTTGCGACATATCTTGTTCCTGAAAGTTGAGAAGGACATGGTCAAGCGAAAAAAAAAATTGCCGATATGTAATATGTACTAGTTCAAACGCATTAAAATAAATGAAAAAAATATAGATATATATATTGGACACAAACAATCATTTCCTGAATTGCACTGTTGAAACGCGGGAAATAATAGGATACATCTACTTTACACGTATAAATACGTAAGGAAAACAAAAGATAAGCTAATTTATTTTTCAACCGGAACACTGTTCTCAAGAACGTTAAATACAGAAGATGAAGGCCTTCTACTTTATGCAAATACATGTATCAGCATAACGTCACATATACAAATTTCCCCATGCTGGATTTAATGCGAAAAGTACTGTTTTTAAGTACTGTAGTTACATGTATGTGCTAAGGGCGTCAGGCAGATTGCCAAGGAAATGCCAGAGATTGAGTTTTGTTGTCTGCATGACTAATCTGTGACTGTTCTCATATTTTAATTTTTGTAGAAAATTGCACTTCAAAAACAGGATGGCGATAATTCTGTTTTTAACAGACGAAAATCGTCATTAATTACAATAGCTTAGGTTATTAAGCAAATTAAACTTTAAGTTCCAGACATCTCTCAATAGATAGAACTAAGCTACAAAAAAGATGAAATATGAAAGTAAGGAGAAATAAATGGTTGCTAAAGTTGAACAGGCAGAGGATATGCCCTCGCAATGGCAAAAGGTGATGGAAAGCTGGAGAAAAGCCAAGGCCAAGAGTATTCGACTGCTCTTTGAGCCAACCTATAAACCATTGTATTCAAATGAAGGTATACCCCACATTGAATACATGTATACAGTAGTGTACTCTAAAGTGAATCTGTTATCGATAAAAAAGAGAAAATCATAAAAATCCATAACCACCAGTAACTAGAGCTCAGCAGGGATTTCCAAATTAGGCAAATCACGTTTTAAGTAATTCGTGGCCTTCCCTCAGAATAGTCAGACAATTTTATGAATGCAAAATTACAACTTTATTGAATAGGCTCTCAAATTTTTAATGAAAGAAAACCTTGAATTTTGCAAACGCCATAAGCAATTTAATGTTGATGTTGTCAATATAAAAAAAATATTTTGAAATAAACAAGGAATCGCATATGGTCACTGCATATGCCATCAACCACAGCCACTTTCATCAACATTTCCTTAAAGTCAACCTTCAGCACTCAGTGAGCGTTTAATTAGCACGTTTCTACAATAAAAATATCCCTACATTGTGGCCGCAAGTTTTTTTTCAAAAACCACAATTGACGAGTACGTGGATATATCAACTAACCCATATCTCAGACACGACACCCATTCACAAAACGAAAAAGAAATTTGAAATAGAAAACCTTTGCATAGTACATTTTATGCTCTCTAGACAAACATCTTTTTCATGCTTGAAACATGCACATGAATATTAAGTAAGGTTTACTGCTGTTATAGCATATTTTATGGACACAAAGTTACGGTGCACTCGCATTGTTCACCGCAAAACTCTCACAAAGGAAGCCTGTATGGTTTGTTATTCCCTGAAAAAATAGGGCAATGCTTTTTCCTGCCACATAAAACCATACTTAAGCTATGGGCTTTAAACGAAACACCTTGAAATACGCGATTTTTATGTTAATGTAATCATGAATTATTTTAAGTGGGTTAGCTACCTGGAATATAAAGTACCACAGTTGCAAATATTAATGTAAACGACAATTCGTTATTGGTTATTTCATCGAATCAATACTATTTTTGAACATTGGCTGCATGTGTGTTGTACTAAAGCAATACTGTGGACGCCCTGAAACTTCATTAATCTAACTATTTCATATGCATGCCATAGGGGTTCCATTAAATGTGTGGAGGCCTGTGCCCAACCTTAAACAGAGTATTTAACCTGACAGGTGAAAAATTCCATTACCTTCCAAGGTCAAAATATACAATAAAAGAGCAATATAATGGACTTATGTTTCCTATATTTCTTCCAAGTCCTGATTTTAAAATCGATGTGCATGTGAAAATTATGAATATTACTAACATACAACTTGGAAATTTCATTCCCAGCTGCAAGTAATGTAAATCAAATTGCGAAACCAATGGAACATAAAGGTAAATTATGAACTGTAAACATAATTTTGAAGACGATCAGAACAAAGGCTCAAGTGTGAGAACCATCCAAGATGTCTACGCCTCAAAGTCGATTCAAGAGCAAACAGACAAAAGGCTGGCCTTATTAGTCAGTAATTTACATCCTTTCTACCAAGTTAAAAATAATCATGCAGAAAACAATAGGTGCCCTTTGCCATCTTTTGAACATAATATCCTTCTTCTACCCTATTTTTATACAACTGAATTGAAAAGCAATTTTGGAAATTCCATTTTGCAACATTGCCAAATTTCTCATTACATCGTATGCACTTTTTGAAGATTAATAAATTAAAAAAGAATAAGGCGTGGTAGGGGTTCCAAATTTATCTCCAATTTACTCCTGAAAATTGAATTATAATGGCTCAAGTTAAGTAACGCGTACATGTAATTCAGTTTTCTAAACATAAGGAATTTTATGGTATATTCGAATTTCATGGCTTGATTTTCATACAAAACGATGTATACTCCCCTAAAATCAGACGTTTACTTGCAAGAGTTGACCTCTGATAAACGTGAGCAAAACGTTGGTGGACAAGCTGAACAGAAAAAAATGTTAAAGTAGGCCTACTGAGTCTCAAAGCAAGAAATGTAAGCAGTCAGGAACTACTTGATGTAAACAACTTGAATATGCAAGATATTTTACTTTTTTAAGTACACGTACATGTTTATCCAATTCATGTATGATTTGATGAAACAACATGACATAGTCCCACAAACGTTTTTTTTTTCAGTAATAGAGCTAAAGTAACAAGAAAACTGTATATTTGTATTCTACTAGAACCCTGGTATTGCTGGTAATATTGGTTGTAAGTAGAAAAATAAAGTTGCAAATGGAGATTGGTGTGGTGTCGTGTTTGCATTTGTGTGTTAAAATGCACTGGGCATAAGTCCAGTGATTACAACCTTAACTTATAAGACTGAACAAATAATATAAAATATGACGTTGTAAATGAGAAAAAAGTATCATGCCGTCAACATAATTATTAACATGTCCTTTAGAATTAGCTAATGCGAGGTGAGTAAAAAAAGCAAGATAAAACAAAAAATAAGGCAACAATTCTTTTGGATAATACTAGAAAGAAATATGCTTTAAACATTAACGACTGGCCTCTGCGTGCACATACCAATCAAGGACGGCAGCAAATTTCCATTATATATTCTGTACACATTCTGCGCTAGCAGCGTTAAATTCAAATATAAAAACACTTTTTCGTCAATAAAACACCTGTGCGAGCGCCTCATTCATTTACAGTGATGTTTCACTGCAGCGAATCGTCCACTCCTTAATTTTGCCTATCCCTTTTTAACTTTCATTTCACCTTTAAGTGAATGAATTATAATTTATTATACACGTCTCGTCTTTCATCGCAGAGAACTGTTTTCAAATGATAATTAACATTTCTTGACCTATACATAGAAAACGGATCAATATGTGCATGGCAACTTTTGTTCATCGATTCAATTCAATTAAAAGTAATTGTGGGTTGCAGGTTTAAGCTTTACAATTCAAAATGATTTGTGCTATTTTGAAAATCATGAGTGTAATAATGAAAATACACTAATCATTTTCCATTGAGTGTGAAATCTGAGCCCTCCCAACTCGAAGAAAAATAAAACCCTGAAAAATACATAGAATGTAAGCAGTCTATGGCTCTGGGATAACCAACTTAAAGACTAATCAAGGCTGCAGGCCACATGATTTGACAAAGAAAGTACTGTATACATTCACAACAAAGAATGCTCATGGACGATTTAACATCTGTATTTATCATTGTATAAAACTAATGATGTCAATTTTTAATCAACTGATTCTTGAATAGGATACTATAAAAAAAAACACAAAGGTTTTTCGCATTCATTTATAAACTAACGATGGATTTGATTGCCCTGAATTGAAGTTAAGTTTTAAAAGATACTTGGTGTTTCATAAATAAAGCAATAAAGTTGCATTGTAACCTGACATCAATTATTATTCCAGGATCATGCGAACATTTTTTTCAATTTAATTAAACATTGATTAAACGCAAGGAGCAAGTTTTACACCAATTAGGCATACCAACTTGATTTATAAGACAATACATTCAATGTAATGTGATGTGATTTCATGAAATTCTTATCATCTACTGTACTTAGTATGTCATGGAGCCTTTAAAGATAAATATGCAAAACATTATATTATTATTTCAAGAGTGAAATGGTCAGCATTACCAGCTATCAGTGACCATCATGTTAAGACAGTAAATACAGAACAGGGTTCCCCCAGAAATTTCCTTTCCAACTTCCCTGACATTTCCAGGTTTTAAAAAAATTTCCCCGAAAAATGACAATGTCAAAAATTGACATATTTTGCAAAATCGACACAGGAAAATATTTTGCAAAATTTACTAATGACAATT